>VDFB02375845.1:0-26789 GCA_007258455.2 Sequoia sempervirens | reverse complement strand
AAAAATACATGAAAGAATGATGTTAAATAGACTTTAGGGCTTTGGATTAGGTTTTGCTTTCTTTGCTTTTATTTCCAAAACCCTAGAACTTAGCTTCATTGAACTTGGACGCCATCCTTCACTTGGTAATTTTGAAACATTTTGAAAATCTCAAAAATTTCTCTAAGGCATGAAAATTTGGGCGCCCTTCTTCACCTGGGGCGCCCACTTACTCCAGTGTTAGTTTATTTTTTGATATTTTCAACTTTTCACCATTTTGACATGCTACTTCCCCTCTGATTTCTCGTTGGCAGATTGATCTGACAGGCGAGCTGAAGGTTTCACGGCGGAGCTTGATTGATTCTGAGAAAGAAGTTCTGGAGTCACCTCTGGCTAAAAACTTGATCTTGACCTTCAAATTCATGGGAGCCTTTTCCTTCGAGGGGCTCCGAACTTTCACAGTGTTAGCTATTTTTCTGATCTTCAATTTCTTTATAAACTCTTCTCTTACAGACGATCTCATCGAATCTGGAGCTCCGGGTGTCGGATTGATTGAAGACTATGCTCATCGCGAAGCTGACGAAATATGAAGAGGGGTCTTTTGGAACGATCTTCGTCAAAAAGTGGGTTTTAACCCCTCAAAAGTTTGGGCGCCCATCTTGGCTGGGGGCGCCCATTTCACCCAGACTTAGATTTTTTTTGTCTTTCTGTTGCTTACTTCTGAAACTTCGTTCTCAACCTTTGTCGGACCCTCTGTTTGGTGCTTCATATTCGGCGATTGCGACCTTCGATCAACGTGCTGAGTGTCTCACTGGAAAGCCGGATCATTTGTGACAAGATCGTGTTAGAGCCTTATCTGCAAATTCATCTGATAGACCCCTTGAAAACTTGGGCGCCCTTCTTTACCAGGGGCACCCACTTTTACCAGACTTAGCCCATTTTTCATGATTTTCGACTTCCAGTTTGAAACCTTCATTCTGAACCTTCGTCTTCGATCTGAATTTACTAGAGATTGGGCAGTCGGATGATTTGACGGAGACAGGCGTGTCGAAGCCAGCTGAACACTGAAGAGATCGAGCATACTTTTGAACCTTGACTGCTGGAGAAGGTGCCTCAAAAAGTTGGGCGCCCTTCTTCACCTGGGGCGCCCAAACTTACCAGACTTAGTCAATTTTTGATCTTTTTTTTTAAATTCTTCGCATTGACTTTAGTTTGGATACCCCTGTTTGACGCTAAATTCCGGATGACTGAGTGATCTGATAACCGCACCGCTGAATCCATCATGGAGTTGGTAGAGAACTGAACAAGTTTGACTGGAGGCGAAAACCCTAATTCTGACATTTGATGCCCTAAAAAGATGGGCGCCCTTCTTCAACAGGGGCGCCCAAACTTGCCAGTGTTAGAAAATTTTCATGAATTTTCAAATTTCTTTCTCGTTCTTCGTGCATGTTCATCATTTTGTCTTCTATCGAATGCTTCGAACATTGAATCTGACGCCTGGCAGCCGACTGACCTCCATTGATGACCTCGGAGCTCCAGATATGCTTCTGAAAAAGCAGAATAGACCCACTAGGGCAAAACTGACCATTTCGAGATTTTGATTGCACCAGTCTGATGTGGACGTATTTTGAGCCAATCAAAATCAGTTTGGACCCTGGCGGACCAATTTTCTATTTTTAGAAAGTTTTGCTACTATCCATTTCTTAAGAAACCCAGAAAGACCCAGAAAACGTTACTATTTTTAGAAAATCTCTAAAAATAACAATTTTCCTAAAATTTAGGGATGAAAAACTGAGATCTGGGTTTTGTAGGTTAAGCTGTTCTTAGCAGACCCAGATCGTCAGAAATTGAAAATTTTGTGTTTCGACCCCTCATGCAAGACATGTACACCCAAATTTTGACCTTTTTGACTGATTTAACAAGACTTCTACTCATTTCTTCAAAATATCTAAGTGTAACAAAAATTTTAATTTTGGGGTACAACACTCACAAATTCACAAAATGCTAGGCTGAAGTGTTCATTTTGACATTTCCTTATTGTTAAAGCAAGGTACAATGCTTTGCAAGTGGCTTGCAGGATTCATTGGTGGGGATGTAAATGTTGTGTGTTTGGGTGACTATCAAAGCAATGTAAACAAGCACAGACAACATTCTCATGAATATCCAAATTTACATTTGCCATTTTCTCAAAACTGAAATGTTATTGGTTCGACCTAGAATTATTGTTGAATGGTACATTGAGAAATGATAGAATATAGACCAAAAGTGTCAATTATTGGACACTAGGCTCTAGATTAGATAATCTCACAAAAGGGCCTACAATACAATCATTATGACTTAAGTAGCAAGTTTTGTATTTCACATTCGGATACTTATAAACACTGTTCCAGGGCTTACATTTTTGTAAAAATCCTTAAAACGGCAAAAAATTGAATTTTTAAAACCTACAAGAACCATATATTCATTTATTAAATTGCCTTTGTAAATTGTTGTTGGAAAATAAAGATTCCATAGCTGCTTGCATGAAGGAAAATGGGGACAAGGGAAAAATGGAATAGAGAATTCGCAGGAAGCACCAGATTGATTGGCTTTCAAGCATTAATTGAATCCTCATAGGCCTATTAGTACGGGACACATTTGAGATTGAGGACTGGCTTCTTTTTCTTCCATATATTATTATATTTGATCTCATACTGATCATGCTTCTGCAAAGTTTAATGTCATTTTAAACCTTTACTTTAATTGCTCGCTAATATTAAAGTTGACTCTTCATATTAATTATTTAAATATAACCTATAAATTATAATTAATTATTTATGTTTATTGTTTATAAAATATATTAATACATATTGTTAGTTATTATTAGTTTGTTAAATAAATATATTTTATATTAAATTTTAATTATATTAAAATATTTATATAAAATAATAATATTACTTAATATTATTTATTAAATATTATATATATTTATTCAATATTTTGATACATACACAATTGTAGTCGGCCAAAAGTCAAATGAATATGTTTTAGTCGGCCAGGTAATAAATAAATAATTGTGTTTTGTAATCATGTGTTAGTCCCCGACGGTTGTTATAGTCGGTTAGTAATTACCGAGAGTTGGTAGTCTTAACCAACATCGGTCTACTATTTATGTGTACTTGTTCATAGTCGAGGACCGCTGTTATGATTTTCATGTACTTATCGCATATTTGTGAATGAATGAGAATAAAGTTATATCTTCCGAAACATGATTGTTATTAATTTATGTTCTATAAGTCTGTTATTTCTGTTTACTTTGTAAATCCTTCAAAGTAGAATAAGTGAGTAAACATTTGGCGTCGTTGTTCATGCAAACTCTTGTACACAACACATAGACGAAAATCATGGTGTCGTAATGGGTCAGCCAGGCAAAGAGTCGGTACAAGCAAACGAAGAAAGAGAAGAGGTGTTGATAGAAGACCTCATAAACTTGTGGGATATCTCACTAAAGGAACACGTATGGAGGGAAGCTCTCAGGTGAGAGGAGCCATCTGGGACAATCTAATTGTCAACCTAGAGGTTGATCGCCTTTTCGACAGACTTTCGCTTTAGAACTTTTAGCTTGCGGCTGGCCATTATGCACACGCCACTACATCATACTCTAGGATCTTTGGGCCGACAAAGACAGAGAACAAGGAAGATAACAAATACTGCAACGATACGAAGAGCGAAACAAATGGGAGGAGGAAGAGCGTGACACTAGTCATAGGTGGACTCTCGAAAATTAATGCCCGTACAACCAAATAATGACAAGAATTGGATTCCAAGAAGTCAGGAATCATCAAAAGAATGGGTACGAAGATCCTTGAGAGTAAAAGAACAAGAGGAATGACGAAGACAATTAAGAAGAATCATTGAAGAAATAAACCAAGGTCTTGCCGAAGAAACAAACCAAAACCTTTGCCGACCAACCAAAACATCTGTTCGTAGAGACAGTATTGGACGACGAAGAAGAAAGAGACTATGAAAATGAATTAACCAAAGAAATTGAAAATAAATACCCCGCATCCGAGAATTATCCATATTGGGAGAAGAACCGAGAATTGGAGGATCCGAACCGGAGATCCTCGTACGGAGGGAGTGTAAGAATAATTCCCCGGATACCTGGAGTGCAGAGGACGTTGAGGGTGGATGAGTGGAGGACTCGTACGTGGCCGTGAGTGCAAGAAAGGCATCGAAACGTATTGAGCGAAACAGTCCAAACAGGTCCAATGCACAGGGAGAACATCGGGGAAGGAAGATGGTGACTCTGCTAGCCAGTTCGAGTGTGGAAAGGTAGAAATTGCCAAAATTTACGAGGAATAGGTCATAGAGGATTTAGTGAGACATTGCAAAACTTGTGAGACCATATGGATAGCGAGCGGCCAAGAAGAAAGAGATTATTGGCTGAGAGTGTTCCCAACAACACTACGAGGCATAGCAATACATTGGTTCACTGAACTGGTAGCAGAAGACACAACCTCATGGGATGCATTGAGAAAAGCATTCGAGGCAAAATTCAGATTTGTACGGGACAACAATGAGATCATTGTCGGGATCTATAAGACCAAATAGGGAAGCGCGAGAAAGTGCGAGCTTACAATTGTAGGCTCAAAGAATTGTTGGTAAAACTAGAGAACCTAGTCGATAGATGGATTGAAGAAGCGTTGGTTCATTGAAGGACTGATCCCCTTGCTGTGCAAGAAAATGAAGGTAGTACCTTCGTCGTTGTACATCGAAGTTTACAATTGGGCAATGGACATTGAGAGTGAAAACAAAACATCCTTTCAAACAAAACGAAAGATGGATGACAACGAGAGTACAAATGACAACAGTGATGGAGAATCTAAAGCAACTCAGGCCCTACGACAAGATATGATGCACATGATGAAAGAATTGAAGGACGACAAAGAAAAATCAAAAGAAATTAAAGAACTATGGTGCACTGACTGTAAAATAGGTCACAAAAATAATTTTTGAAGAATTCATTTTGTGAAATTTGTCAGGTACTGGGACATTCAATCAAGGAATGCCCGTACAATTTAAAAACAAGTACACAAGTACTCTTCACCCAGGAGGAGCAGTCAACACCTCCAACGACACCTCCTAAACCACCAAATAATAACAGTAATGCATCTCTTGGCGGATATCGTAACAAAAGAGGAAATAATGGGCGGTACAATAACAGTGGGCCAAGAAGCCGAATCTAGTATGATTCTAAAGGAAAAACCATGATCCAGTGCCAAAAGTGCAATGAATGGGGTCACTTCGCTAGAGAATGCCAAAACAATCAAGGCAAAGGGGGAATGCTATGTAAGTGGTGTGGATCGAGTGACCACAAAGACACCGACTGCTCGAAACAAAAAGGTATCAACATGCTGGAAGTGGAGGACGAGGCAGTTCTGGCAATTACTGGAGAACAAACGAAGAAGGCAGTTTATTGAGATCCTTGTACGAAGAAGGAAAGGCTTCAAGAGGCCAAATCGGAAGTAGAACAAGCAATGGCCAAGGAAAGGAAAACCTCCAATGAAGCAGCGAGTATGTCATTGTGATGTCCCCATCATCAAGGAAGTATTTAGGAGATCAATTTCATATATTTACATTTCTTAAATAGATAAACATATACATATATATCTATATATATTTATATATCTACATACATATATACATATATATATGTATATATGTATATATGTATGTATATATATATATATATGTATATATATATATATATATATGTATGTATGTATGTATATATATATATATATACATTTATTTAGACATAATTGCATTTATCATTTGCTTAGACATACTAATCAGCCTAAAAATAGCAAAGAACAAATCAAACAAATTCGAAGGAGATAGATTAGTTACAAAAACAAACATGAAGGAATGGACGCATCTCATTGTTGAAGGGATGTAAGGTTTGGACGGATCTTTTGGAGATATTATGCCTATATTAGGTCGAATGCGGTGAGGAGAAGATCATGAGGAAATAAAATCAAGAAAAATCAAGCAATCCAAAGAAAAGTTCAGAAACTCGTGATCAAGAAGCATCAAACGGAATACAAGATCTATGAAATATGCTAACCAATTTTTTCGATAGATTTTTCACACACAATCAACACTTCACCAATTGAATTGGCGTTAGCATCAAAAACTGAAATCCAAGCTTGAAAGAACTCAACGCCAAGAATGCACACTCAATCCCAAGGAAGGATAGGTGTTGTCGTATGGCGGAGAAACTAGAAATAATACTTGAAATGAGACAAACTCAACGTCAAGGATGTGCACTCAAGATCCCACTGAGGGCGAGGTGCTAACATATGACGGAGTTATTAATTGAACTGAAATAATTAGGCGGATAACCAGCCATGAAGATACATCTATTTAATTCATCCGCTGCGGCGGGCATCCACTTAAGAGTGGGGATTCACCACTTGAGAGTGGGTACAAAGAGATATCAAATGTTCATTTTTCCACACTAGCGGTAAACCATCCAGGGGTAATTAATATGGAATAAAACAAGTAATTGCAGAGACTTAAAACGGTTGGATTAGTACTACTAAAATCTCAACCTTACAATCACAAATCTGCAAATTACTAATTACAATGATAGAGAACATAGTTAAGAAGAGAAGAATGAATACTAGCAATGTTCTTTTGCTCTTCCAATGATAAAATAAAGACCAAAACTGAAATCATATGAATCTGATATAAAATAGTGTTTTCTGGAATTTCTGATCAGCAAACTGAAACACCATAAAATACTCATAACTTCATCAAATTACCTCCGTTTTGAATGAAATCGAATGCAATGAACAACTGGAAGGTAGGCGACCAAGTTAGGATGAAGAAACAGCAACAAAGACCCTCTGTGAATTAAACACGCATTCCAATGCACTTATGAAAAGGTATGGCCCTCCTTGAAGGGGTGATTTTCATTTAAAATCAGATTCTTAACTATAAAATCTCAAACTTAGCATGATGAGTCGCCCAAGATCAACAATTCCAATGATGAAATACCCAGTATCATATTCAGACTGATAATTAAACTATGAATCAAAATCACCTTCAGTTGTAGATGAATCAGCAATACCAAAATTGATAAATCTCCAAAATTCTTCAACATTCAAACTCAATCTGCTAGTCTGGATGAGAAGCAGTCCCAAAACCAACTAGGTGTTATCTTTCAAACACGAAATTGGATCAATGCTAAGAGGTAAGCATTCCTCGAAGCTAAATTCATGAAGTCATTCCGACAGCATAACAATATGATAAGCATAATGGATCCCAAGGCTGGAGCAAAACCTTCACTAAATAGAAGCTCACAAAACTCTTCAATTTCCTGAAAAGGCACACAAAAAGACACAAGAGTCTTTTTCAATTTCCAAAAACAAATAATTCTCAATATGGTGTCCCTTTTGCACAATTATGAATCTTCACTTTATTTTTAAAAAATATCTCCTTAAAAGTGGCGTCCACTTTTCCCAAGGCATTAGACAAAAATTAAAATATATAAACACCTCATGAAGGCGTCCCCCTTCCAAGTCCCTCTTTTAAACACAACTTAAAGTTGTTCTCCTAGGCCAAGGGGTCAACTGCAAATTATAACATTAATGCCTTTATTCACCAAAATAAAACCTTTAGAAGCCAGACTTGAATTGCATTAAATGCTCCAACTGAAAATGAAGACCTTGAAGACTGATAACTGCATACTGCCAACAATAGAATTTACTATAAATAGTAAATTCCCTGAAATGCCATAGAACCTCTGAACATGGAAACCCTAATTTTACCTCAAACGAGCCTACAGGCTTCCGGAATAGGCTGATGAGTGTCAGAACAGATCACTGATGAGAAGGGGACATTACAATCTACACCTTGAGTCGACTGCAATCAGATAGGAGACTAAGGGCTGGAGACTCGTTTCAAGGAGGGAGATATCAGACAACACGTATAAGAATCACAAGCCAGACAGGGAAGAGGATGGGCCCTTGCAAGTAGAGTCATCACAGAAGACGCACCAGCCGATCCAAACCATTACACTTCAGGAGATTATTCTCATCTTAATCATTGTAGACTTTGCCAGGGTTGAACATTCCAGTCAATAGGATATAATTACGAACCTACAACAAGGAAGACATTCAGACCTTAGTGCTAAAATTATAGCTTACAGTCAGATATTGAGATTCGATATTAAGTTCCAGATTTGAGTTCTTAATTGGGAAACTATACTTAAGAATATACAATTGAAATCCATTGAATTGTTGAGATCTTGATGAATTTTAAACAACGTTGTCTTGATTAAATAAGCGTACATTACAGTCATTGCGGTCAGAGTCGGAGAACATTGTACGACAGATGTTGTTGACAACTGTACCTATCAAGGTAACAAATCTTATACATACAATGCTAGAATTAAGAGTGGCAATTACGAACATAGTCTGTGACAACCAAATTCAACAGGGAAGTCCAAGCAAGGACGTAGCAGTAGCGCTACCAGAAGGTGTACAGGCCCTTGATCCAATGTTACTCATGGTGAACATCGGGAGGAAGCCAACCATCGTACAAATGGAAATCATGAGAAGGAAACTCGCAAACACCATCGTCGATGGAGGTTCGGGAGTGAACATACTGCCGGAGGAGACTTGGAAGTGTCTCGGGAAACCAACTCTCTGGCCACCAACATTTCACTTTGGTAGGTGTTGATCGGCATGGTATCAAACCACTTGGTACACTCATGGCACAAAAGGGTGACCATCGATACAATTTCTGCTGAACTTTGTCGTCATCCCCTTGCAGAAGAAGGCGTACAATGCACTGCTCGGGAGAGGGTGGTTGATTGCAGCCAAGCGAACCATAACTGAAAACGGAACACACTTTCCATTGATAGCAATGGGAGGAAGTACGTCATTGACCTAAAGAATTAGGGTGTGAGCAAATAATTGGCATCCTTTGAGTTAGAATCTGAAGGAGAATCGAAGGAAGACAAAGGAAGAAAATTAATGGAACCTAATGACGAAGGGGTACTTGACCTTGAGAATTGTTTTGAGGACGAGAAGGGTTCTCTCAATGGTCTATTCCATTGGCAAATGGAAGACTATGAGGTGTTCCACCGTGAGTGCAACATGCTACGAATCAGGGAGATCGAGGAATAAGAAGACAAAGCTACAACTAGTCAAACATTTCTTGTCGAGTACAGAGAATATAGGGAGGGAGAAGCAGAAGTGGATGACAAGCTAGCCCACAATTTCGAATGAGACAAATTAATCAAGTACGAGGAGCCAAAGATGAAGAAGGTGAACTTGGGAGAGGAAGACAACCCAAAGATGAACCTGAGACCTAATGCTGAAAGCGACAACGTTTAAAATATTCATGGAATACAAAGATGCCTTTGCCTGGACGTACATAGATCTCAAAGGGATACCGCCAAAATTATGCGTACGCAGGATTCCACTTGTACCAAGAGCATAACCCATACAGAAGAGACCCTAAAGGATGAAGAAGAATTATGCCACCAAAGTACAAGAGATTGAGAAAATGCTGAAAGTAGGGATAATCTTTAAAGTGAAGACAAGCAAATGGGTCTCTTCGATAGTGATCTCCGCTAAGGAGTCTGAACAAATCCGAATATGTGTAGACTTTAGAAGCTCGAATGCGGTGACTATCAAGCATCCTTTCCCAATTCCGTTCATCGACACAATCCTCAAAGAAGTTGTTGGTCACGAGATGTACTCGTTCATGGATGGATTCTTAGGATACAATCAAATAAGCATTGTCGAAGAAGACAAGTTGAAGATGACATTTGTAGTCGAGGATGGAGTGTATGCATACAACTGAATGCCGTTCGAGTTATGGAACGCTCCAACAACCTTTTAGAGAATCATCCTAAATTTTTTTGATAAAATTTCGATGGGGAATTTCAAGGCATTCCTCGATGACTGGTCAATCTATAGTGACTAGGAGAAGCATCTCAAGGCATTGGGAGAGTGTATGGAACAGTGTAGAACAACATGACTAGTGCTAAATCCAAAAAATTACCGATTCATGGTACTAAAGGGCAAATTGTTGGGCCACATCGTCTGCAAAGCAGGACTCAAGACATACCCCAAAAAGATAAGGGTAATCATACAGATGGAAGCACTGCAAAATATCACTATTGTAAAGTCATTCCTTAGTCATGTCAAGTACTAGAGAAGGTTCATCAAATTTTTTTCCCAGATTTCTTACCCATTGGATGTATTGATGAGGAATGGGCAACCATTCATATGTACAAAGGGACAGGAAAAAGCCTTCAGCGAATTGAAAATATGACTGATTAGTTCGCCAATCCTGGCATGTCTAGATTGGAGTAAAGAGTTCCATGTACATGTCGACGCCTCAAATTACGCGATTAGAGCAACTTTGGCACAAGTAGGAGTGCAAGGGCTAGACCACCTGGTATTCATTGCAAGCCGGTTGCTATTGAAGGCGGAGAAGAATTACAATACGACGGAGAGGAAAGCACTTGGGATGGTCGTACAAAAATTCAAGCACTACTTGCTAGCTACACCACGTTCTACGTGGATCACCAAGCCCTCATGTACTTGGTAAACAAGCCGATCATTCAGGGAAGGGTAAGCTGATGGCTCCTATTGTTACAAGAATTCACCTTCACTATCATCGTTCGGCCAGAAAAGAGCCATGTCATTGCCGATCAACTCTCCAGGATAAAATTAGGTGAACCTCTAGAAGGAGTAAATGAAGACTTCCCAGACACACTTATTTCAAATCGCAACACTATCCCCATGGTATTAGAGGATCAAAGAGTACCTTTCTATGTCCACATTTCCGAAGGAGATGCCACTAGGGGAACAAAGAAAATTAGTACTAAAGAGTAAAACATTCCAATTCATCAATGGGCTGTTATATAAGATGGGATCGGACCAAGTACTATGGCAGTGCGTCATGGAAGAAGAAATTCCAAGTGTACTTAAGGAAGCACACGGATTGGCTGGAGGGCACATTGGGCCAGATTAGACAACACGTAAAATTCTGTTTGCAGGATGGTGGTCGATGTTGTACACTGGCGACCGAGAGTGGGTGGTTGGATGCGATACTTGTCAGAGTTGGAAAATCATTGAAGAGAGATTACATGCTACTCTTCCCATCTCAACCTCAAGAACTCTTCGAGCGGTGGGGACTGAACTTCATCAGTCCATTGAAAGTCAACCAACTACATCGATGCAGGTACATAATCGTTGCCACAGAGTACTTCACTAAATGGGTGGAGGCTTGAGCACTGCTAGACAACACTACAGTTAGTACGATGAGATTCATATACGAGCAAATAATCACTAGGTACGACATTTCGATACAGATTACAAGCGATAGGGGAGGACACTTCATTAACCATGTCAGTCGCCTGATGACAACGATGTTTCAGATTTTTCACAACTTGTCAGGCCCATACTACCTAAGACCAAACGGATAGGCATAATCCACAAATAAAGTGCTCGTCTTGGTCATTCATAAGTCGTGCAACATCGAGCAAGATGATTGGGAAGATAAATTACCAGTTGTACTATGGGCTTATTGTACAACGTACAAGGTGACAACAGGCCACATGCCATTCTAATTGATGTACGATTAGGAAGTTGTAGTTTCGGCTGAATACATGGTGCTTAGTCCAATGATTGCGTTGAGAACCAACTAGGCGACATGGAGAGCTTGAAGGAACGACTATTTCAGTTGAACAAATTGGATGAGAAGAGAGTACTCACACAATTGGCCACGGAGGCGATGCAGAAGAGAAGGAAGTACTGGCATGACAAACACCTCCGACCGGCAAACTTCTGGCTAGGATAATTGATTCTCAAATATAATGGAGCAATTAAACTCGAAAATTTAGATGGAACCTTGCTGCAAGATTCCATCAATTGATCAAAACTCAAACTGTACAAGGAAAGAAAGGAAGCACCAATTGGAATAAATATGCTGGGATATGCAACGAAAGAAGATTGGACCACAAGCAAAATTGGAGCCATGGAAGAAGAGGATTGGGAAATAATTGGAAACCAATTTACAATGGAAGAAGATTGGACAAAGGGAGGAGATCAAAAAATCATGCAGGAAAGACTGGTCAAGAAACTAGTAGAAGGAATTACAATGCCACAAATACATAAACATTTAACAAATGCTCTATTTGAAGCACCTACATTGTGGAAGTGTAATATCCCTTGGCAACTTTGGTCTCAAAATGCTGATTATATGCTCAAGGAATATTGTCAAACACTTTGTATGTGAAGTTGTAGCTTGCTGATATGATTTTCAGTTTGCTGTGTATGCTCTTAAAATCAAGTAGAAATGATACAAATGCTTGGAAATGAATGTCAAAAGATCTAACAATAAGCTGAGAATGAAATGCACTTGTTTTTGTTCTTTTCTTTTGCAAATACATGAGTTCCTAAGGCAAAATGCATACCTACAGCGAAGAAGCATTTTCACAAACACTTGGCATGCAAACTATTATGTCAATCATAAACATGTACATTGCATCAGAATTTTTTATGCACCTTATAACTCCTTAATTGATTGCAATCTTAAGTACTATGCTGATATGATTAGCCAAGACTCTTGGCTCTACAGTGAGATTCTAACACAATACCAACTTGCTGTATATATAACAGCGTTATAAATGCAATCTCAAGACTATAACATGACTGTAATTACAATGCCAAAGAGCTGATTGAATCAGCAACTCATGCCTATATGCAAATATGGATAAAAATGCAAATAAGAAGAACCTGATATGAGAAGGCTGCCAATATAAACTGATTCGATTCTCCTTGCACTTGATGTTTTTGGCCTCAAGGATGCAGCGCCTTGTCTCCTAATTGTCCAACAATGCTTCCTGAATTTTATCAGATTTTTATGTGCCTTCCTTGATCAAAATCATCCTCCTAGAAGAGGGCCGCCCCTGTTTCTTGATGCTGAGTCAAATTAAAAATATTTGCAACTGTTATTGATGCTCTTTAATGCCAAGAAAGATCGCCTAGCTCTTAGCATTGGATCGAACCATTACCCATGAGTAATCGATGGAGTATGAGACCTCCACAAGCAAAATCGTGGGTTCCCAACTTGCAGCAATTGACTGTAAATGATGAACAGCAGCACCAAAAATCGTCCTTCTTATTAATGCAATTATCAATGCTAAATCTCCAATCTCCTAAAATCGAATTATCACAATTTGGCCCTTGGCCACAAAACTGTAGCAATGTGAAAGACTAAGATATCTCTCACCCGAATGGCTGCAACCCTTCTGTAGATATTTCACTACCTCAGTTATGCAAATCAATGGGAGTGATCGTTCCCAAAGATCTGAATGTCGAACTGCAGAAACCCAAGGCTTCTCCACAACGAACATATCAAGCAAATATCAAAATGTCTTGGATGATTAGAAGCAAAGCCCACCCCCTCTTAATATACTTTTCTTCTCTTGAGGTCGGCCCATCTAGAATCTTCTAATAAATCATTAATAATTATTATTTTATTTGCACTTTATAATTATATTAGAATACCACTTTAGAATTCATTAAGTGCAAACATGATGGCAAAACAATTGGTTTTCCAACATTCGGCATAACATAGGAAACCCCCTTATAACTACTGAATCCAGGAGAAGAAGCCAACCTTTGACTAGGTAACTCCTTGAAGAAGACCCCCTAACCACGCACATTAGCCTACGAGGGTCAGGAATAGGCTAAACCATTTGCAAACAACATCATGCTAAAAAGGGGACATTACAGGAAGAAAGTATGAGGCCATTGGAAGCTATAGGCACCCTATGAAGGAGAAAGAAGAGGGTATGTGGCGTACAAAATCGACGAAGAAGATGAGAAGGAAAGAAACAAAAGAGCAGCCAAGAATGAAGATGACTTGGACAAAGAGGATTGGGACGAATACGACTTGGACAAATATCCAGAGGAAGGACTGTGCTTGAATGCCATAATAATGGCAGAGGATATGTTCATTACCCAAAAATCCAGACACAATGAACAAGTGATTAAATATGCCATTGAGCATAAAATCGAACCCCTTCCACTACCGACCTCAAATAGACTATGGTGGGTAATACCTAATCCAACGGATCCATCAACGGTGGAGAGAGAAAATGTTACATGGTATTAGTAGTATGTAGGGTGATACATTGATGACAACTACAAAGGTACTGGACCCCCTCCTCTCGTAGATAAAATCTCACTTAGAGTATCTTGAAACATGTTGTGAAGAAGAGTGTTATAAAAGACCCCCTTTTTCTTGTAAATTGCGGTATGTGTCGGAGGTGAAGGTAAAAAGATGTGATGAAAGGAAAAGGCAGAAAAAATTTTTAATGGCGAAGAAGAAAATAACAAAAAGAAAAAAAATTAAAAAATCGGTAGAGTTAGAAATTACCAAAGTTCTTGAAAGTGAAAAGAGAAAAGAATTTAAAAGACAGAAAATAAAAAATATTAAAGTGGAATTGGAAAATATGAAAAAATTAAAAATGAGGCATATAAAAATATTTCAGGGCATAATTATAAAAAGCAAAAAAATTAAAGTGGAAAAATTAAAAAATATGAAAGTACTACCAAAGGAAAAAAATAAAAGGAAAATTTAGATCATAATATCCATATGAATTCGGAGAGGAGCATGTAGGGGAGAAGGCATAGTACAACGAAGATTAGAGGCCTACATTGTACGACTGCAATACATAGTACGACACAACCCGTATGACCTAGGGAAACTATTGAACATAGTACGACAAAGGTTAGACAGTACCGTACGACGAACCCTCTGTGGCATCGTACGACATTTTGGTGACAAGGTAGTATGGTGGCAGCCATGAATTATCGTACGACGAAACGTGTGTGGCATCGAACGACATTTTGGAGACACGGTAGTACGATGGTCACAACATACAAAAATTGTACGACAGCGTTGGGTATGACGAAGAGACACAAAGACGCTAGAAGTCGTATGACAAGCAATGGTTAGACCGTATGAGGGAGAATTGCGTGGTGCAAGTCAAACACAGAGCACTGTACGAAAGGTTAACACCGTACGTAGTACGACTGAGAGTGCAACAAAGGTTAAATCCGTACACCGTACGATCGAGAATGTGGTGTTCCCGTACGACTTAGACTAAACAATTTTAGTGTATGACTGCAAGAGAAATTTAGAGGTGTCGTACGGTGGAGTAAGCCATACGTACGACCCAACAATTACATAGTACGGATTAAGGCAATTAGGCAATGTAGGCATTGGAGAGTGCGGCGGCCAGTTAGTAAGAGTTGGTGAGTTCATAAATTTAGTTGTTGTAACTGTTTGCGGGAAAGACATTATCTATTTAACCAGTGTTTGAGAGTGTCAGAAGTTGATTGCCAGATAGTGATTGTAGACATCGCTGCCAACAATAGCAAAGGCAAGTGGCTAGTACCTTTTAGACTCTGCATTGCCTTGAGGAAAATGGTGAAGGGGAAGGATGATGACACCATCACAACTAACACCATCACTTGGTAGAGTCTCAGAGGCAATGAGTGTTGCTCATGGTGCCTAGGAGCATAGGATGATCACATCTTGAAAGTAGCACTTCAATAGGTGCATGTTGACAAGGCCGCTCAACTGGCATTCTATAATTCAAAGGATTTCGAGCCATACTTGCGCCAGATGGTAGTACAGTATAACCGACATTCTCACAAGTTGGTGATTGACTACGAAGGATGTCTAGTGACTATATCCTTCACAGTTGCCGAATTCACCAAGGTATTTGGGATACCTTCGAGAGGAGAATCGACAGCCAAACGTATGGGGAAGATGTCTCGACAATAGGAGTCACTCCTGGAGAGTGTTTGATATTTTTGGTGACGACCTCCAACATATTTATGTCTCCATGACGAGTGCTTAGCCGCAATTCTGTCATAATAATTTGAAAATTAGCAGGCTTTGTGTTCCAAATTGATTTATCTTCTAAAGGAATAGTCTTCTCAATAATCAAATTGCGTCTAGTTGTATTTGTCATCCTAGATTGCCTCTTTGGCTTCTTTAAAATTGAATCTTCAGCCAACTTATTAAGTTTGGCAATCCAATTTTGTATGAGGGTACTTTACTTTTCCAAACAATTGTTCTTTCACTCATGGTGAAATATCTTATTTTATTTTTTCTACACTAGAGATGGAATTCAAGACTTTGGTTGAGCGAGTGCTAATACAAAATCTTTATGAGAATGTGCTTTGATAGGTGATGGAGGAATACATATCAACATTGGTTGTGTATGTTGAATTGACATAGAAATATGAATTCTCTTCTTAGTAATTATCCTTAGCTTTCCCTCTTTTGAAGTCATATCTATGTTACCTACTTCCTTTTTCTTTTCTCTTTCCTTAGTGCTCTATCCACTTCTCTTTATTTTTATCAACGTCTTTGTAAAAGATGGAGGAAGTACTAGTGCCTTTTTCTTTGGAACTATTGGTTTTCTTGTTATCTTTGAGCTTAAGAAAAATTTGTTGCACATCTAAACTATATTTGCTCTCTCTTGATTATAGGAGACCTTGTTTGACCAATTCACTAAGGGTAAATGTTGCCGATTCATTTTACTTGTATTGAATTGAGGTGATAAAATATAATGTGACGACCAAACCCGTACGTCAAATTAAAAACTTTTGAATTTAACCACAATAAGTAAAAACAATGCCATTTCAATAAAATTTTCTTTTCAATTTCATAAACATGATATATCATTTTGCAACTTTAACTATTTCATTCCAAAAGAAACTACAAAGTAAAGAAGAATAAGATACATACATAGCTCGAAAGCTTTTGGCACAAATAGAAGTAAGAAGGTCTAGGAGTCCGTCCTGTCAAATCTTGGATCATCGGCCAATTGTTGAGGAGGAGAAACATCACTCAGGCGTTTTTCCGCCAACCACGGACTTATAATGCGGTCCCCCGCACGATCATTTTACAATGAACGACCCTCCCTTCGAAGAAGAGATTGGTGGGGTATCCTTTAACGATTACCAATTGAGCATAGTGTTGTGTTCCTACATATCTAGGTTCTGTGCATATGACAACTCTTGAACTAGTATGTATTTCAGGATCACGGTGAACTGACATTGTAGTACGACAACTAAGTGTAAGTTGTTCCTAACACTACTTTGGCCAAAGTGTTTACATTCAATAAAGAACGTAGGTCATCTATCACATGCACTAGCCAGGGTCAATTTGACTTGAGGCTTACTTACTCTACGCGTAGGTTGGTCTATTCGGGGTAGTTCATACCCTAGACGTCCTACATCAAGCTAATTACTAGAAAGGAGGACAGTTTAATAAGTACTCACAATTATCTCTCCTAAACTGGACATCTTTATCCTAGGAGTTTCATTAACTTGACTAAGTTAATCTACTATTTTGTTTGTGATCGATACCTTATTAAACACCCTCATTTCTTCCCTAGTATTTAAATAGCTACTTGAAAACATACACTCCTTATATGGAGTTCATAGCAAATAAAGCAACTTACTCCTTAATTCATCTATGAACCTAGTGTAAATTGTTCACTAATGCAAGCAAGAGCTAATAGTAGTAAACATGCAATACCCTTCCTATATCACAAATTACTCCTTGTATAAAGAATTAAAAGCAATTCTTAAACTTTGCACCATTCGTAGTTATTCTTTCAGAAATTCGTTCTAAAAGTATAATGAATAGAACTACTACCACTTCCTATCCTTGTACATTCAGATGATATGAAATCAGACTTTTATTTAGAAACTCTTCTAAAGTATAAAAGAAGAATAGCACACATATTTAATTTCAGAATTATATTTAGAATTTGGTTCAAGAATATGAAGAAGATTAGCATGCCTGGTATAAGCTTTCCACAGATGCTGATCTAAAGTGAGTATGCTGCACTTTTAGTTTCCAGCCAAAACTTCCAGCCACCTCTCTTACTAAAAAATGAACTCCTAAGTCAGCTGAAAGATAAACTCAGCCCCTCACTGTAAACTCAGAAATAGTGAATGATAGAATGATTCTCTGTCAATGTATTTTATGCTTTCAGAATACGATGAATGCTCTCAGTATATGATGAATGCTCTCACAGCCAAATAAAACTCTCACTCACAGCCAATGAAGAATACTCAGAAAATGCTTTGAAATCCTTAAAATATGAGCAAACTCGAATTCCAAAACCGTGTGAAGTAGAATGAGCTGAACGGCTCTTATATAGGCTTCCTGCTCAACCAATTCCCTCTTCTAAAGGCGTCCAAGCTTCCAGTAGGGTTTTTGAATGATTCAAACATGAAATGTGGCAAACCCTAGAGGAGATTCGACCTCTTTTTATGACAGCAAATGAAGAATAGTTCATTTCGCACATGGTAAAAATCCAGAAATGTGACACCTATAGGAAATGGTGCAATTCAACAGGTATAGATAAATGATGATAAATATAGAGAAAAAGTCCCTCACTGTATGGCATCCACACTTCCTACTTCCCTGGCTGTAGTCGCCACCATTCAAGCAGTGCTTGAATGCTGGTCTTGGTCATGCGCTTCTACAGGCACGTTTCACTTTCACGGGAATTCTTCATTTCCTTTTGTTTTCATTTTCAAAAGTTTCCTATAGTTTGAAGTGAAATATTTCAAGCATGGCGTGATTTGCCAAGGTCATTCGATTCAATTTAAAGACATTATATTTTATTTCATGGAGTAAATCGATTTCCATAGTTTTAAGAAAATATTTAGCTTTGAGAAAATAACGTCTCTTTTTCAAATTCCGATTTCTTTTCTTCACTTTATGATATTAAAATAAATTGCCATTTAAACTTTATTCGATTTCCATTCCATTTAATAACATATATTTATATATTTATTTTATTATATTAAAATATATATATATATAGTATAGCTTTAATTTACATAATATATATCTATGTATATTTATTTAAATTTAATAATTTAAATAACCTGATATACATACATATATATTTTGTAAAAACTATATTTTATATATATTTGGTATAATATTAAATATATAATTATATTTACCTTTACATATATACATGTATATGCATATACATATTAAATTACAAAGTACGTATACTGCGAGCCAGTCAGCATACTTTCATTATACGTACCTATGTATATGTATATATATGTGTATATGTAGATTCCGAGGTAACGTCATCATAATATTTATCCATATTCACGTATATATAACAGGTTGGTTGTGGGTATGTATACATGTATATTTGCTTGTATACTTTCCTCCATGTATATGTATTCATAAGTGTATTTATATCGATGCACATGTATGGCATATCCATCTGCTCTCATACTTTTGTATCGACATGAATATACTTATGGATACGTGTACATAACGTATATATACATATATACATGCCCACCTCCTAACTAGTAACATTATTCCACATACAGTTACACTGGCAAGCATCACTTATTCATGCATTCAGAAGTAGATACGACTCCTAATGTTAACAAACAAGTCTATGGATGACTTACCCTTAACTCAACAAACTGACTTAGCTTACTCAGTCTATAGTATGTGTGTGTATGCTCAATTGGTACTCGTTACTGTTTACCCGACCAAGCTCCTCCCTGAGTGACATCTCTCCTCTGCCTAGAGGAATGAACTTGTTTCCTGCACATCGTGACATGACAACGGTAGTCAGATGCTCAAAACAAGGCAGTATAGATAAAACATCACAAAAAGTTAGAATAACATTATTCCATAACTTATATGCCACATTCATTCAAGAATTACATCAATAGAAGTATCAAACAAATGAGACAATCATTTTAAATAGGACACATTCATTTGATAACAAGAACAATATGTTTTATTCATTTAAAAGATTCAAACATTACAATGCATTTCCTATGCAGTAGTAGCTATACAATCGTGGTGTAACATATAAGCTTTGTCGTTTGAAACACCCTATACATCCCCCAAAAGAATATCAACAAATTCGCAAATTGTCAAGTGATTGAGATCCCTTCTTCTTACCTCAAACTCATCTATATAGTTAGCCCAATAGTCCTCAATCTTTGAAACGTTCATAAGTTTGATCCTCAACCTCTCTTGCATATTACTCTTTGTGTCAATTGTGTTTTTTCATAGAAGGGTTGGAGATTAAATCTTGCTATTTCTCCATTAATAAGCTTAGCATTTGTAGCCGTCTTGTACTTGTATATTCCCAATTGAGTTGGAAATCCCATCTTGAGCCTATGTCTTCCTCTCAAAAGAAAATGTACCTTGGAGACTTGGTGAAAATGTTTCATGAATATATCTTTGTTGCTTGAATATTTGGGCAACATGTATGTGTAAGATGCAAATCCAAACACTCGATGTAAATGAAAGTTAGGGATTGGATGTACCAATTAGGCCAATCTAAGATGATAGCTCTCGCCTTTTCTGAAATCTTGATGTGCATTTGATCTTCTATCCTTGTATAGGATGCACAAGGAAAGCATTATTCACCCTTTTGTAATGCTTGAGGGATTATGTGTATTCCAATTATTCTAGATATCTATACACACAAGTAATGCTAGGGTGTTCCTATGGTGTTTAGACTTGTAAAGTACCTTGGTGTACCATTAGGTATACAAGGTAGGATGTCATCTGAAGCTCACAAGCTTGCTCGATCGACTGTTTATGCATACAATCACTGACTAAGTTAGACCAATCAAAATGCTCTTTCTTGTTGCATATGACACTCATAATGTAGAATATCCATGATTTGAAATGATGGGCCTCTTCTTGTTCAGTGATCTGGTTGAGAAGCGTGGTCATGATTGAGAATTTATGTTTGAATTCCCCTCTATTTAGTTTTTCAGTAAAATCAATTTTTTTTTCTTTCAACCATCTCTTGCCAATTTTCTTTTGACGATCCACTAGGTTATTCACCCAAGTGTTCTCTCATTCCTTCAAATTGACGTCAAGTGATTTTTCATATGGAAGCATACAAAATGCTATCTCACTCTCATTCAATTTGAGGCTGCATAAAACTCACCCATCCACTAAGTTTGTTTCTCTCTTCTCAAGATTGTTATGTTTGACACAAGCTAGAGTACATTCTAAACTTTGTACTACTGGGAATGATCTAGTTTGTATGAGCTCAATTTCCATCAGCTTTTTGGTGACCTTGCTTCCATCTTTAATTCTCTCTTCAAGGTTGAAACCTTCTGTGTGATGTACCCAATCGGACAACCTTAGAAAAGTAGATGAAATCTCAAACAATGCGCAGGCTGCAATGATAAACAAATACCGACACCCAATTGTAGATGCCAAAAAATCTTACTGAATTAAATGCTGATCAGCAATATGTAATAATTGCAAACTCTTGTCAACCAAATGTGCGATTCCCAAACAACGAATACTATATCCCACAACGCTGATTTACATTTTTAGAGACTTTCGAGTGCAAATTAAATAAGTACATAGTAGATCTGAAATATTATTAGCTTATACAAATATGAAAGCTTCGTATGCAACCTCACAATTAATTGTAGATGATATTGCAACAGCAAAAAGCCTCAATAATCGATGAGCTAAAGAAAAACAAAAAGGTATAACAGCAGCAAGGGTTGTTTACAACCATTAGCCATATCCAAGTACTGAAACAATTGATGATTAGCTCACATACCAACACAAAATTATGTAATTCCATTTACAAATGAGGCAGTTCAATTACTGATGATTGTATGGCAGCCCAAACAATGAATTTCAGCAAAGGTGCTGAGTATGGCGGCCTGAAAAATGAGAAATCAGACTATAATGAATACAGATTTGAGCAAATAAATACTGTATGGCTGGCGCTAGGACAGTGTAGTGGCTCCCAAATGGTACGATGGCTGTTGGAACAAGGATAGATGCTTGAGAACTCCTCCACCAATGCTGAAAACTCTAAAACTCTCCAAAATACAACAAACCCAATGACTGATTTGATTTATATCAACAATCATTCACTTTAAACCCTAAATGCAGCACCAAGGAAGGTTGAAAACAATCACAATATGTTGCACGGCCACTTAGAGGGTTAAAAATGATGACAACAATGGACGGAAGCTTCAAAGAACAGCTAGTTCAAGGGATGGAATATCCACAAGTAACAAGCAACCAACCAAACCCTAGGCATGTTGATGATGATGGCTGAAGAAACAGCAAAAATGAGCAAATAAACACACACAACTGTGTGTTGGAAATATTGTCATTGATGTCAAGACAAAGTAAGGAGACTAGCATCGATAAAAGAAAGAAAATCTAGAATTGTACCAAGTTCTAATTGAAGTATATTGCAACGAATATGCAAGTACAGATGAAATAATGCAGATTGCTAATACAAGTTGTTTGAGCAGCAAATACATGCACAGAAAATCAGACATTATCGATGAATGAAAACGTTTAATCATCTGATCATTGATTCTTTATGAAAATGTCTTGAATTTTAATAAAGAATATTATGAAGAATTAAGTGGAATGATGCAAACTAAGTGAGCGATTTTATTAAAGGCACATTAATAATTCATATTAAAAATATGACTCTAAAAACATTAATGCTGATCACTAATAGAAGGATACAATTTTTCTTGAAGAGGTGCGACTCAGTTTGGAATAGAAGCGCCTCACTAAGTGATGCGATTTATCTTTATGGAATCAGATTTATTGAAACAAAAATAACTAAATGAAGAGAAGCGCTCCATCACTGAAATGGTGCGATTAAAGTTTCTTTTGATAAAACAAACAAACAAATAACATAAGGCAGATCTGAAGTGGTGCAATCCATTGTTGAGAAAGATGCAACTTCAGTCTTCATAAAACAAATTAAATAAAACATAAATGGTGCGAACTGGTAATTAAATAATGGAAAGGCATGCTGTTAGTAAAAGGCAGATTTTAAATGATGTAATCTATTACAAAAGGTTGCAATGTTTGATCAGCATTTACATATGAGATTGAATTCAGATTTGCAAGGTTGTGTGTGAGAGAATCATGATGTGAATAGAAGAGCAGAAGTATATCTTTTGTGTGAGCTTTAAAGAAGCAACAGATATCATAAAGAAGGATCAAATTAAAGCAAAAACCAGATCTGTTGTGAAGATCTCATTCTGATTTCAGATTTTCAGTCTATCATAAAGAGGTTGGTGCATCAAGTTAGCCAAGGTTGGTGCCTTGCAAGAGGGAGTTGGTGCCTTCAAAATCAGAAGGGAGTTGGTGCTTCCTCTAGGTTGGTGCCTACAAATTCAGTTAGGGGTTGGTGCCTACAATCATTGTGATTGACATATATATATAAAGCTATGTTCCACCAAGTTTCCGGGATGGGGGGACGCGGGACGCGTTTCGGGGATGACAATTTTTTGAGGGGATTTTAGGGACTGGGACGGCTAAGTAGTATATATATATATATATATATATAGAGAGAGAGAGAGAGAGAGAGAGAGAGAGAGAGAGAGAGAGAGAGAGAGAGAGATTTTAAAAATATAGGGAAATTTCAGATATTCATATGAGTAATGATAATCAGAACAATGGACATTCATAAAGTTGCAAATGTAATCACCAATCATATTGACATATGCATCATAGAATCGAATTATCGAAGAAATTAATACTATAGCTACCTAATTGCATCCATGGACCATAATTCATGTTAAATAGTCAATGTGCATATGATATAAAATAATAAAATGCCCAAAAGGCTACAAGTTTGTACTACAAATGTCAAAATGACAAAGTCACAAGTGTCCAAAGGCAAAACATAGAAATAGAAAGTATGATGATTGCCGCTACTCGGCATCTGCCAACATTGCATCAAAATCAGACTCATAGTCACTGTCACTGTCACTGTGAGGGGCTGGCTCATAGTCTTGGCTGCAATTTTATTTTGGCAAGACAAAATGATGTCAAATGAAGGTAAGAAGATGTTTTAAGTGGCCATATTAGGGTTGGGAGGGCATGGGGCCCATAAAGGAAATAATTAAAAAAAAATAAAAATAAAAAAAACCTTTTATTTTTGTGTTAATAATGCTGCTGGGTGACAGGGGACGGCCAGCCATCCAGGGGACGCCTAGGAGTCCCCTATCCGTCCCCTGGACGGCTGGCCGTCCCCTTTCCGTTCCGGGACGTTTCGTCCAATCGGGGACGTCCCTGAAAATCGGTGACCTTTTGGGGACGGCTGTCAGCCGTCCCCTAGGCGTCCCCTGTCCCCGAAACGTTTTCGGGACGGGTACGGGGGGCAAAAACCCAGGGGACGCATCCCCGTGTTTCCTTGATATAAAGTGCATTATTTTGTGCCGTGGTTTTCTCCCGTAAGGGTTTCCACGTAAATCTTGTTGTTATCTTGTTCTTAATTGTCAAATTCGTGCATGGTTGTTATTGTGATGCATTTCCAGGATAGTAGGGGTAGGTCACCTTTTTATAGGTCAGAACAAATAACAAGTAAAAAAATAGGGAAAATTTAAAAATATAGCAAATTTCAGCTATTCGTATATAAGGCATTCATCATATACATTATAGAACTATAATATGAAACATTAGAGCTAAATTGAGAATTCACATGAATCAACAAACAAATTTTAATTATCAAACTCAAAATTATCAATGTTAAATCACTTCAAATTGAGTTTTCATTATCAATGTGCATACCATATACATAATACACTAAAAATTCAAAATGGAAAGGCTGGAGGGATACAAGTGCAAAATGAAAAAATGTAGACAACCTAAGATTTATTCATGCTATACCTCTACGTCATCCTCACCTAAATCAAAATCAGACTTTGAATTTGATTCATTGCCAATTTTAGGGGCTGCTTTATCCAATGGAACACCCACTAAATCCTTTTGTGCTTGCTCATCAATCTGTGTGGTGTCTTTGGGATCAACATCGCACCGTAAAGTTGAAGTTTTTTAATACTTAGGAGTTTGCTGATCTTGAAGTTGCAAGACACTATGCTCAACCACCAATTTCTCTGCTCATTGAGAGGTAAGCCTATTCCTCTTGATAGAGTGGATGAAGCTATATGTGGACCAATCTATCTCTGCAGTAGATGAACTATTAACTTGTAAATGGAGGCGAATGGCAAGCATCCCCAACTTTGGTGTATTCTTGCCATGCCATTGCCATCATTCAATAGGGTCGGATTGAGCTAATGTAGCTCTATTTATATTTGCCTTTGGTTTGCTGAATGTTGGACCACAAACATTAGCAAAGGCAAGCCACTATGTTCGAAGTAAAACTAACTTTTCATTTGAAAACATGTTTTGAAAGGCCTTCATTAATCTTTTTCTCACCACCTCATTACAAGGAGGCACTCTCCACTCCTTGTGGCATACATTTGGGGATTTGGAACAAAGTTTTCCATATGAAGCAGGGTGTTCATGGATGTTTCACTGCCGCATCACAATGGGCTTGAGATTTTGCTCATATAATTCCAAATTAAGATCCCTGTTATTAATTGCTTGCTTTATTTGTCCAAGCATGCTGCCAAACAGCTCATAAATCTCTCCAAGACTAGGAGAGTTTGTAATGTCCCTTATTAATTTGGAATTATATGATTTTTCTTCTTTTTTTGAGAATATCAAGCAATAACAAATACTGAATTACTGAAAGATAATTAATTTAACAACCCCAGCTAGCCATATCTGTTTCTTTTTGTATTTTCAGATTTATAAATGAAAGAAATTTATAACCCCAGGCTCCACACAATATAAGACAATAAAAATGACCGAGCAGTAGCGATGGCAAAATTGGATGATGATGTAAAGGATAACAGCTATGGAGACCTGATTTGATTTATTATTTACTGAAAGAAAACCAAGCCTGTGCTAAGACTGGAATTTTCCTGAGAATTCCTACCCACGGATGCAAATCATAATAATCAACTGAGCTTATCAGCAACAACAGAATTTTCTGGTAGTAAATTCGCTTTGAAAAATCAACAGAATAATAACAATGAATGCAACAATTTTGTCCAACACAAAGTAGCTAACACAAATTTAAACCAATAACAGGTTGCAGATTTCAATTAAGCCTGTAAGGATGTAAATTGCATTTCACAGAGAATGAGGACTTAGGCACTGCTTATTAGGTGACCATCAATTAAATTACTATTTTCAGATTTGCAGAATAGTAATGACACACAAGAAGTATAAAATGCAATTCTAAAATAGATGAAAAACTCAATTTACAACCATCCAAAAATAACAAATTAGAAGCCAGTGTAATGCATAAACCAGATGCTGATTTCAAAAATAAGTATAAATTATCCTGACTGTCTAGTAGCACTTATTGATATATGTTTAGCTAGTGTAGCACTGTCCAAAGTCAAGGAATTCGTCTTGTAATGCTAACTCAGATTGTCACAAGTTGATCAGAATTTCACTCATGAAAGTTATGCCCAGCCAATTGACCAAAGGTTGAGTGTTTTTTGCCCTCAAAAACAAGATTGCTATCTAGGAAGATTTTCGTCCTCTAGATCATGCCACCAAGGGGATTTTGTCCTTGAAAGCTCCAATTCAAAACTGAGTTCATAAAACAATAATCCGGATACAAAATGATGGAGTTAGACTTGCTTTTATAGGCATTACATTTGGGCCCTTTACTTAAATTAATTTCCCACCAAAAATAAAAAATAAAAAGTAACTTAATAAAATTAATTTCCCATCAAAAATAAAAAAAATAAAAAGTAACTTAATACTAATTTATTACATAATAAAAGGTACTTTATTTTAAGTGCCCAAGTAAACCAATAGTT
>VDFB02375844.1:0-100555 GCA_007258455.2 Sequoia sempervirens | reverse complement strand
TAAATTTTTATTGCATTAAAGGGTTGGCACCTTACATGTGGTATTAAAGCTACCAGATTATACACTAGAACCTATGAGATCATTACACAACAATGTGTAAACCGTATCAAAAGATAATGGTTGAAAAGTTGTTGTGTCAAAACAAAAAGAGAAAAGAACATAGGGAAGTGAAAAGGAAGATGAGATTCCTAGTAACTTGTTGAAGTTTGGGACTAGATAAGAGTCAAGTCCATGGAGTAGGACCTCCTAAACCAACAACTTATGATATTACCTGGGATTGCAAAAGATTATGCAATTAGGTTATGCAGGAAGGTTAGGAAGAATAACCAGTATATACCTTTATCCTACAAAGTAGTTATATGACTCTAAGGAGATGAGAAGAAATGAGATAACTCCCTTATTAGAAGCAACTTATAGTTGAAAAGAGTCAAGAATTTTTGGATTTAGTGAAAACACTATGAATCTATGTGTATGTGATGTCAACATAAATTAGATCAAAGTAGAAAGTTAATGAAAAAAGTATCCACAAGGTTGGAGAACTCTTGAAATAAATCTAATTCTTGTGTAAGGATAGGATCTTGCAAGAAAAGAGTTAGTACCTCGGATAACATAAAAGACTGGAATGGTCAGAATGAAGTAATCAATGATGTGGGCATGGTTCCAACAACCAAAATTGATGAGATTATTGGAGTTTGATTAAGATGAGAAAAAGAGACCAAACAACTTTGGTATCTATAAATGTTATGAGAGAATAGGATTCCAAGCATTGGAATAAAGTCACTTGAAAAGGTGAATATAGGAAAGAAACATGTAAAGGTAAAACAAGTTAGCCTGACAAAGGTTTGGATAATACATAGATAGGTTGGAGTTGTAAGATGAACTCACCAACATGTCTACAAAAATAAACATTCATTTAGAGGTTCCAAAAGAAAATGGAATTAAATATGGCACTATGTGTCAAAACAATAGAAGTTACAAGGGAAACAACACTCTAAGTAGAAAGGTGCATCAACCAATGAGGCTTTGTAATTACAAATATTCCTCCACAAAAAGGATAATTGGAAGAGAATTGGAATAATAACATGCCTCTTAACTTCTAAGTTGTTTATTCATTAGATTCCCTATTGGACAATCCAAAATATCAAATCTACGAGATTAGAAATCAATGATGAATCTAACTTTAGGAAAAGTATATTCAAAGTATACCATTGAGGAAAGAAAAGGAAATAGAAAGCCAACAACAAGGAATGACAAATCTTTTCAAAGAAGCAAGTGTTTGCTAGGAATTCAACTTTGAGAGGATTGAATGTTGTGAAAACATTAAGGGGGGAAGGAAGAGAGTGGATTGACTTAGATGAAGTACCCCACCCAATGAAAAGCGTAGATATGTTTTCAATTTGGGAGAACTAATGACTTCTTTGCAAGTCATGATGTCAATTAAGTCATACATTTTATGACCACAAGGAAAAAGGTATTGGGATTTTTGGAGAAATATGAAGGGAAAGGTCAAGGATTATGACCTATTATCACCTCGTACCTTATATTTATCTAATTGGAAGATCAAACAATATTAACATCGATGCCTTAGAAAAGGATAGGAAAATAATTTGATCATGATAGGGAAGATCATTGCCTATGGGATTAGAAAGGGAAGACCTAGGTTACTTATGAATTGAAGGAAAGTGTCTCTACACTCCTATATACCTTATATGGGGGGATTTTGATAATGATGTTATTTCTTTATATAAGTAGTAATACTATATATTATGAAATATATCCATGTTATGAAGCGACTTGACACTATAGCCTTCTATGTTAAGAGACCTAGGGATGATAAGTTTTAGGTAATAATCCATAGAGATGGAGTGAAAGATAAGGTAGGATAGGATGTTATGTAAACCACATCAAAAATCTCTTTATGAAAATGATTATTTGATAATACCTTATTCTCAAATGAAACCTTATGTTAGAATAACCTAAATGGGATGAGAGGTTCATTCGAATAAAAAGAGAGACCTTAGGATAGGTTTTAACCTATTGAGTTAGGTTATATACTAGAACACCTTTAAGTTTGGAATAACTTACTTGGTTGAGTTGTACATTTGGTTTTGATTGGAACATATAGGGGAAGAGAAACCTATAACATCAGACTAGTCACCAATAAGACTCTATCCTAAGAATTGGAAGGGAATATTGAGATTGAGATTTTCCCATGTGGATGAGTAAATCACTTGAGCTTGTGAAAATTCTATTTGAATGGAAACATAGGAGGGATGCCTAGTGAGTTAAAGTAGCTACTTGGTTAATTACTTTACACTCTTGAAAGAAAGTTATAATGTTGACAAGACTCTATTTGAGTGGTTCTTATATTAAAAGGAATACACTCTCAGAGAGAAGCATCTATTGTTATGTTGAGACATCATAGAATTTTCAATTAGGATGAAATACTGGAGATTTTACTGAATAGGACACCGAGGTTGTTGCTTATTCCCAAATAGGATATATCAAAGTTGGGACTCACCCATATGTGATTAAGAGAATCAAAGAAAATAACAAGGAATGTTCATGCTTGGAAATTGGGTATGCAATTAAATTTGATATCTTATAGGGACCAACATGATTGAACGAGGATTAACACTCAAAATTAGTACCAATTTTGATCAAGAAAATTAGATTGAGTTGAAAGATGGATTATGTATTTGAAAATAATCCTAGGACAAAAGAAATCCATGATATGAATGTCCTAAGATAAAGGGGATTTATCTCTACAAAAAATATGACCATTATTACATGGGAATTAAAGATGGCATGAGATCATTAAATAGGTTTTCTATTAGTCAAAGAATAGACTATTATTGTATATAAAAGAACCTATGCACCCAAAATTTTGGAAGATTCAGGAATGAAACAAGGAAATTAATGTTAGAGTTAGAACATTAGAATGACAAAGGGAATTTTTAGATGAAGATCCACTATAACTTGGGAAAAGATAGAAGCTACATGGGATGTGGCAATATAATTTCTAGTATACTAGGAAATGAAGACCGAATGTCATCATCGGTAAGAAATGTATACTCTTGAGATTCTAGAGGGAAAATGGTAGAACACAAGAAAGATCAAGCTATCTATGTTGATAGAATTGACATAATGTTCTAGTGGATAGACTCACCAATGCTATTTGGAAAATTGCCTTATAGGATTTTGGTCCTAAATAATATATTGTGGGAAGTAGTTGCTTAGTATTCCTAAGAAGGTTATCTTAGTTTTGAACAAGAAAATAATGATAGGTTGTGTAAACCATGATCATACTATAAAAAATTCAGTTGAGGGAATGTGCAATGTATTATTATAGTCAAATAAGCAAAAATGGTAGACTAAATCTTGAATGATTTATAAAATTCTAACATTGAAGTTTGGACCATTATATGGAAAGGAAGATTGGAAACTCTATTAAGCTAAAATAGGCTTAGAAATAGGGTTAACCGTAGACTTGATAGAATGTCAAAAAGGAGTAATAGATCAAAGAGATCGATGAAACTTTGGCGATACAAAGCTTAAAGTATGAAGCGGTGTCAGAATTTGACAGGTGTCCAAAAGCAATGTTATGCTCAGGATGGAAAAGTAATCAAGAACAAGTACTTTATGGTAAGGAAAATGGATGTGTAAGTGATAGAAAGACTCAGTTTATGAGTTATCTAAAAGTGCAAATACCAAAGGGGAAGGATGGGACCCACAGTGTAGTGTACAATGCACTGACATTCCTTATCTATTTGGATTATACTAAGGATAAATTCATGGGCCAATAATTTGCATTCACTATGTTTTAGGTGTCATGTATAGTTACTATTGTATCTAGGATGTGTATATATGATACTATAATAAATCTCTTTGGGAGAGTATGTGTAAGGCATACTAGATTTCCTTATGCGATAGTGAGGGCACTCAGAGCAGTGTCCAGGAAGGACAAGGTTGCTACATAGGATGAATGTTTTATAAATCCTACGTATTTTGAGAATAGTAAGTAAAAATTTATTTGACTTTAACTATATGTTAAAATGTTATAGATTATTTGGGATAATGATTCACAAAGGGGGAAGTATGTTACATCTGAATTGTGAAGTTACTATTTACTATTACTACATAGGGTAAATATGAAAGTAATGTGAATTATGGAAATGAATAGATTATGCTTGTACCTTGTTATCAATATGAATGTTATCTCATTTGATATTATGTTAGTTGATGTTATTCATGGTGAAATACTACATATATGTGAATAGAAGGTTATTGAATTATTATTATTATTATTCTAACTTTGGAAATGTTTATGTATATTGCATATGTTATGAACAATTAAATTTCATAGGCATGTATTAGTGGTTGTAGGTAAATTTTCATTCCTTTGGGTGGAGGGGAAGTATCACTCAGGAGAAGATCTTGGTTGGGTAACTGTTAAAAGTAAACTATTTGATCATATACACACACCACATTAGAATGATTGAGTTGAGTTAGTTTGTGGGTAATAGGTAAGTCATCCCTAGTTTGGAATATATGCATTAGTAAAGGTCTTGTTTATTATAAAGTGCATTATTGTGTGATGTTTATCTATTTGAGCTCTGAATCCTTCTTTATGACATTGTATTGATTGTGCTTAGGTTGATTCTTTGGGATTTTTGAATGGTTACACTTACGTTGTTTCTTATGAACGTAAAACGTAGCATGTAAATGGGCATATATATAAATACATATACATAGATTCGTGTATGAGAGCATTAGCAAATGCACATGTATGTGAGTAGGAATACTCATAGAGGTACATACACGAGGAAATGACTATATGTATATATATGTGTGTGAATATATTCACAAGGTCATAATCATTTGATATTGAATGGATTACTTGACTATCATATTACCATATAATGAATAAGATTGTATATATACACAAACACACTAGTAAGCGTTTATTCTTATTGGAGAAGTGTACATATATAAGTATATATGGATGATTATACATGTATTATCATTTGTGAAATATGATAATGAGAGCTATACATCCGATGGAATGAGTATATAAGAATATGTATATATATTTAAAAATATATGCTACGCATAAAGATAAGGTGAAACATATATCACTGCCTATATCAATCTTAGCACATAGTCAACTAAACTATGGAGATATAATAAATGGATGTAGAAAAGAGTTTAGCGCTTAGATTAAAATCCAACACATCAAGTCATATAAGACTTAGTCAAAATACAAGTAGATCACCACATAGAAGAAGGATATCATTTACTTGGAATTCGACTAATTCTTATCCAATAAGAAGTCAATTTATAAAGGCTACTTTAGATGTTAATTATCATGGCAATAAAGGTCAATTATAGTCATCAACGACTATGAAATTAGAAGTGATTTTGGAAATTATTTCAACTATGTAAGTAAAGTCGTGTTTCACTCGCCATGTCATGTATGTGAAAACATATGAATACATTTTAACTGCTAACTTTGACTTGGTCAACACAATGATAAAGAATAACATGGACTTAGTCCAACACCTTTAATTGGTTAAATCGACTCATCCCTGCAAGGAAACTTGCAGCCAGGTAATGGAAATCTCCACATAACCCAAATCTAAAATCATGCAAGTAAATACTCAATATCAACATGCAAGAGAATAGACAACATACCCATCAAAGATGACACAAACTATACCCTGGGAAAACCCTCAAGAGGGAAAAACCCAGCCTCCAAAAGCATCCACACTCTATGTATTATTTAGCAATGAAAACCCATTACAATACATCTTCAGAGACTCCATGAACACTTCTGAAGCACAAGCTATCCATGCATTCCATGTGACCAAGCATGAATCCACACATCTCATGCCATGCTTCAAACCCTCACAGATGCACAAGCTCAACCTACTAACCTGCAACAAAACTCTCCAACCTCTTAAAACAACTACCCTTGTGGTTTCTTTTATAGAAGCAAGCTCCCACAAAACCACCAAGTGCTATTACATAAACCATGTGCCCAAAACCATGAACTTACAAAAAACATGTGAACCCTCATTTAATATTGGGTACTTTATTATTTTCTATTATTCCTTAATATTAAATAATTAAGTCCCAATGTTACATACAACATAAAGTGGCCCCAACATTATAACTATTATGCAAGGTGTACAACACCTAATCCTAACAATCCCTTTATTTCAGTCGATACATGTTAAGTGTTGCAAACTTATTATTGACTATTTCACTCCTTTTCAAACCATGCCAACTTGATTTTAGATGAGAGGTTTTGGCACCACCTCTTAAAGTAATTTCCTGGAGATGTCTTTCCTGGAGAATAATTTGAATTCTCCATGTGCTTTTTGAATTGGTCTTTGAATTGCTGTCAAAGATGTATGTCAATTTGTAGGAGGTTTTACTAAGTCTAAGCTTATTTTATCGCCACCTTATTGTTGAGTTTCTTTGTATGAAGATTGTTGTCATTTTACATGCCTAAACTGTAGGATTTCTAATTACTTGGTTGCTCTATAAATAGTTGAACCATTTCACTTGAGACACATTCTTCCATTTTCACTTGTAAGAGATGTATTCTTTCCCAAGAAATATACGTCTTTTTTAGTTCATTACTTTTGAGTTATTACCAACCATATTTTTCTTTTTTTATGAGTGAGAAATAGAGTGATCTATTGTGAGTAAGAGGTATCATTATTGTTTGAGAGAAATAAGCTATCAACAAGTGAGAAAGACTTGTTTGAGAGAAGTTGATTGTTGTTGAAGAAGGCTACATTGTTACCATTAATTTGGAAGAGCAATAATAGGCATGGGGATCTCTTCTTCTTTGATTATTTTACTTTTGAAAGATAAGTCTTTTATGCATGGATGAGAGGTCTTTTCTCTAGTATATGCATTAGAGAATTTAGATTATTTTGGAAAGGAAGTTGAAGCTATTATGTTGTTTTCTTAATATGTTTTTAAGTACTCCATGATAGGAGAGATTTCTTGACACAAGTACTTAATTATACTAGATATGTCGAAGAGACTGCTTGACATAGGTATTTAATTATGCTAGATATTTTGACAACATAGGTATTAATTATACTAGATATGTTTGAACATGGGTTGCAATGTATTTGTATTTACTTCATAGTAGGAGATGGGTGTTTATCATAAGTATTATATACTAGGTATGATTGAACATGAAAGGCACAAATGGTACACTTAGCTAAGATATTCATTTAACTAGGAAAGCTTGTGTTTACTCCTAGGAGAGGTCATCCAGAATGGGAGAGGGTTTTATATACTTACATGTAAGTAGGGTTATCCAAGTATATAGATTATCTTTGGAACAATGGACTATCCATTGAGTAAATACCTAGCTTGTGTACGCACTAGTTAAGTAGTTAAGTATATTAATATGGTTGTAGATTATCTAGGATGATGGACTATCCATTGAAGGAAATACCTATGCATAGTTTTAGATAGCCTTAAGTCAAATTGGCCCTAAGTAGTGTATGTGATAGATGAATCTCATTCGTTTACTGAATAAAATTCTTTGATCAAAGTAGTGTCAATGTTCAAGATTCCACTCTAGATTGTGTGACTCCACTCTAGGCTGTGTGACTACCAAGACTAACACTGTCAGTTCACTGTGATCCAATATTACATGCTAGTTCAAGATTGTGGTATTACAAAGTTCTAGTTATGAAGGACACAACACTATGCTTAGTTGGTTACTATTATTGGATACTCTACCAATCTCTTCATCGAAGGGAATGGCCATCTATCATTCATGGTAGACTGCATTATGAGTATGTGGTTGGCAAAAAATCACCTGTGTGATGCTTCTCCTCCACAGTAGGTGACAAAAGAACCAATATTTTAAAGAAAGGATCCTAGACCATCTTATAGAGCCTATTAGTTCTAAAGATCATTAGAGCTATGTATGTAAATGTATGTATTCTTGTTACTTGTACTTGTGAAGTTATTGTAATGAAGTGGAATCTTTGTTGTAATATGATATGGCATCTTGATCATATATTCTCAATAAACGGAAGAAATTTTTTATTCCAATGACTTGCTACTTACTTATTTACTCGTATGGTGAAAAATTAGAAAATTTTACTGCATTGAAGGGTTGGAACATTACATCTTTAAAAAAAGGGTATATCATTTTACCTTGAATATCAATAATTAACCATTTGGTGAAAAAATTCTAGTAATTTCTTTGTAAGAAGGAGATGGTTGTTACAAAGGTAGCTGCTAAAAAGGGGTCTTGAATATCTTGAGAGGGGAAAAGGCTAATGCAATGATTGAAATGAGCCTACACAAGTACTAAGGGATTGAACACTAAAGTGGATACAAAAATGTAGGTGAAATTGTAAGGGGTGCAATTTTATGACACTACAACATTCAATAATCATACACATTGCAATAAAAATTAAATAATGGTGTACAAGGGTTATGAAATCAAAAACTAGTAACACACAAGAGAATGGTGATAACCACTAATATCATATAATGAGTGTGATAACTTAAAAACACTCGTGTGAAGAAAATTACATAAATATATCAAGTACCAATGACTTGGGAATCAATAATAGAATACTACTAGACTTAAGATGTAAAGTTTCATTACAATAGTTTTTAAATTTACATGAATGCTAAGAAGTATGACATCGAATCAAATTGAGATCTAATGATATTCATCCAATCCAAACTAGATTGGTAGGATGTCCCTTCACTATTATGCACAAACCCTCTCAAGGTGTTTGATGCAAGAAATGACACATCTCTTGATTAGGTGTATTTTAATGTTTAATCTCCAATTAATTTTATCTTATTAAATATTTCCTACTTTATGCTCTTCACATAGGAATATTATAATTACAAATGATAAATGAGGTTTCCACTCTACTTCTAGCCCTAAAGTTTAATCCCAACACAAAAACTCCAAAACAATCAAAAGAGTATGATGCAAAAATGAGGCCAAGAAACATCACATTGACATCTATAAGATAGGAGAACAAATTTCCATAATGTGACATTTCATCCCACCAAATAGAAATATTTTACATGTCCTAAAATCCAAACTTCATAATTTTACAATTTAATTGAGAAAAAAGCTCATTCACTTTAATGGAAGCTTCAAAATCTATTCAATTTTGAAAATTAATTTTAAAAAAATCAAGAATACCCTAATGAACATATGAAGTGCAATGATACACTTCTCATATCACAAGAAACTTCACCATAATAATGATGCTATTTTTAAATTTCTAAAAATGAAGACATACAAAAAATAGAATACACAACAGGCTAATCTAATATTCTTTCTCAAATCACAACTAATGGATTCATGGTCAATATAAGAATCCAAACATGAAAGTGCAAAAAATATAAAAAGATGAATGTCTTGATATTCTAAGTGATACCCTCATGCACAAATGGATAAAATATTTCTTGAGCATCACACAAGAAACCTATTCTACTCTCTCAAGATTCAATTTCACTTCCAATTCATTATTTATTTATTTATTTTAAAAAAGGGGTAAATTTTTTATTGAATAATAGGAACCAGAAATACAATCAAGCCAAGGGAAAAAGCCCAGAAAGAACAGAAAGCACCAACAAAATCAAGAGCAAAATCATTCAACACCCCTAGTATCCTCAGCTAGAACCCTCTCCAAATCCAAGCTAAGCTCCGAAGGAATCTGAGCCCAATCATCAATCTTCCAGTCCACAAGCCTCTCTAAAGCCCACTTAGCCAAACAGTCAACCATCCTATTCCATTCACATGGAATATGGACAAAAGACACCCTCTCCATGAGAATACCAACTTGAAAGATCTACTAAACCAGAACATCCAACTGCCAATTCACATTCAACCTCCTCCCCTAATTGAGTAAGTTAATCAGGACCTGAGAATCAGATTCACAAATAACCCTACACCACCCCAGCTCATAGGCCTTCCTCAAGGCATAAAGAATCATCCAACCTTCCATAAAATTGATAGTTTGTGTCCCCATATGCATGGAAAATAGGAACACCACCGAACCAGAAGAATCCCTACCAACCCCTCCAACTCCAGCTGGGCCAGGATTGCCCCTAGAGGAATCATCAGTATTAACCTTCAAGGTTCCCACAGGGGGAGGCAACTAGGATCCCTACCGTTGGACCCATTGCCTCACCCGACCACCTTTCTGACCTCAAGCTGCCGAAGGGGAAAACCCTTGGATACCCAGTCGGACCACCACCTCAGCATCATTCTTCTCCAATGGTAGCTCCACATCCCCTTTGGCCTGGATAGTCTCATGAATCATCCCAAGAATTCTGAACCACACCTACTGAACCTGCAACAATTCTCCACGGAAAATCCTCCTATTCCTTTCAAGCCAAATCTGCCATAAAAAAAAATTGGGCCTGCCAGCCACATATCTTGCAAAAAAGATGCGCTCGAGGGAGGCCTGTCCAAGCTAGACCAGAACTCAACTAAGGAGGAAGCATGAACACAGGGACTACCCCAAACACTCCACCAAAAATGCCAGAGCTGCAAGGAGAAAGGACACCAGAAGAAAAGGTGCGAAGAGTCCTCCTCCCCTTTCCCACACATCACACACATAGACGGGCCATGAAATCCGTGCAACTGAATCTTGTCCCAAGTCAGACATTTGTTCCAAGCCAAGATCCAAGCCAAAAAGTTACACTTCGGCCAAGAAAACTTATTCCAAACCTTCTTTCACCAAGAAACTTCCTCCCCCTCAAACCTTTGAGACAATAACCTCTGATATCCAGATGCAACCGTGTAGTACCCGTTTGGATTAGGAGACCAAGCAAGGATATCCCCATCCCTTAAAGGATTACATTGTCTGCCCAAGAGAATACTATGCAGAAACCTACAATCCTCCTCCATACCCATAATTGGCCACTCCTCAGGAGTCAACCACCTAGCACTCACCAGTTGACCCTAGAAAGAAAGCACCTTAAAATCACTAACCGTCGACCAGCCAACATCCTCAAACCTCCTACTCAAAGCCATCAATTCAAGGAACTGAGAGAGGATGGGAGGGTGCCCATCCCAAGAATCATACTAGAATTGAACCTCTGTTCCCCTCCTGCAAATCCAAAATAAGCCCTCCTTGACAAGCGCAACTCCCTTCTTGAGGGTAGCCCAAACAGCTGAGCCCTTACCCAACAGGGGGTAGCGAGAAATTTCTTCCCCAGGAATACCTTGAAAGTACTTATTGGAAAGAATCTGAGCCCAAATCCTATCCTTTTTCGTGCACCGTCTCCAATAAAGCTTCGATGCCAATGCCGTCCCTGTCAAAGAGGATTGCCTCAACCCCAATCCCCCAAGTTGCTTAGGACAACAAACTGTATCCCACTTGACCAAACTCCACTTGGAAGACATCACACTGCCAACCCATAAAAATTTTCTTGCCAAAGAATCCAACTTTGTAACAAAACCCATCGGAGCCACCTGAAGCATACACCGGTAAGTAGGGAGAGCCTGGACCACAGAATTCAGCAACTGGACCCGCCCAGCAAAGGACAACCAACGATTGGTCCAATGAGTAACCTTCAAATGAAATTTATCCAGAATAGGCTACCATGACTCCCTCGAAAGTCTGCCCACCATGATCGGGACCCCCAAGTAAGATAGAGGAAGAGTCCCAATCTGAAACTGAAGAATTTGAGCTATACACCTCTGAATAGGGATCGAGGTATTAAAGAAATAAATAGAAGACTTATCTTCATTGATTGATTGCCCTGAAGCCTCAAGATACAAATCCAACACCCTTCGAATATTAGTAGCCTCCCTAATAGTAGCTACCCCCATCAAGGCAGTATCATCCACAAACTGCAAGTGGGACAAAGGAGGTAAATCCCCGCCCCACCACCACCCCTGAATAAGCCCCAACTCCACTTGTCGCCTGAGAAGACGCCCCAAAGCTTCCACAAGTAGAATACAAAGGTAAGGGGAGAGAGGATCACCTTGCCTTATCCCTTGAGAGGCCTCAAACAACCTCAAGTGCTCTCCATTAGTAATCACAGAAAAGGACACAAACGTAATGCAACTCATGACCCATTGAATCTAGTCATCTCCAAAACCAAAAGTAGCCAAGATCTTCTGAAGAAAAAACCATCTAACTCTGTCATATTCCTTTGCCATATCTAGCTTGATAAACATAGCCTTATCTCTAGATTTAGCCATAGAGTGGATGGTCTTAGTAGCCAAAACAATACCATCCAAAATCTTCTTGCCCTCCACAAAACCGCTTTGCTCCTCAGAGATGAGTACCAACAACCACTTCTTCAACCTATTAGCAATTAGCTTCGAAATAATCTTGTACACCATATTACACAAGGATATAGGTCAGAAACGGCTCAACCTATCCGCTCCATCACACTTTGGAATAAGTACCAAAAAAGTGGAATTCAAAGCCTTTAACATTTGCTTATTCCGTTGCGATTCCTTGACAACCTCCAATAAATCCAACTTGATGATCTCCCAAAACTCTTGGAAGAATTCAATCGGGAAACCGTCAGGGCCAGGGGCTTTTCCTTTCTTCATCTGAAACACTGTCCCCTCTAATTCTTCAAGGGTGATCTCCCCCATAAGATCCTCTCTCATCTCCTGAGACACCAAATGGGGAACGCAAGAGAGGACCTGAGCTTCCCCCACCAAGTTCCCCTGCAAATCCTCTCTAAAGAGGGAAGAAAAGTAATGGACAACTTCATCAGCGATACTCTGAAAATAATTCAGGTGCTCTCCCCTGTCTATAATCAAAACAGGAATAGAATTACCATGCCTCCGCGCCTTCACAGAACTAAAGAAGAAAGCAAAATTTTTATCCCCCTCCTGAAGCCAATCAATCTGGGCTTTTTGTTTCCAAAAGATGTCCTCCCGCAATTCCCATTCCTCTAAAGCTTTCAAGGCCCTAGATTCCTCCTGCAACAAAGTCTCAGATACCCCATTCTCCCTCATTGACCTCATAATATCATCTAGCTTATCTTGTGCATCAGACTTAGCCTTAAAAATATTCCCAAAACATTGCTTATTCCAACACTTGAGCTTATACTTAACAAACTGAAGAAGCTTAGTAAAAACATACATTTTTGTATCGAAAGATGGTCTTCCCTCCTGCCACCACTGAGCAACATAATCATGGAGTTCTGGATCCCGCAACTACATGAGCTGGAATTTGAAAGGGGGCTTGTGGGGTCGCCCAACCACGCTAATAGAAAGCTTGATGGGCCAATGGTCTAAACTCCAGTCCAAAATATTCAAGCTAGTAACCCACCTATCACCCACCCAAAAGCAAGAAACCATAAACCGATCTAGCCGCTTAGTGATGCAATTTTCACCTGAGCGTCGATTGTTCCAAGTAAAGATACCGGGCTTGATATCAATAAGGTGCAAAGAAGAAATATTATCCTAAAAAATGAAAGCAGAAGCCTCCAACCTCATGGTACCACCCCACTTCTCAGCAATCTCAGTGATAGCATTGAAATCGCCCCCGATAATCCATGGCAAGTAAGGGTTCATACTTCGAACATACCGAATATCAGACCACAACAACTGCATGCCCTGCAAATCCACAAGCGCATAAATGTTGGAAAAAAGAGCCACTTCCCCAGATTCATAACAAGAGGCCGCCATAGAGATAGAGGACTTGAAGGAAACCCACCACAGGGGGAAAATCTTCCGGGGGTTCCATAAGCAAGCCACCCCACCTGAGGAACCCTAAGCACCAATACACTGGCAATCACCACTCATCCAAAGCTTGGGCATAATACCCATCATACCATCCACAGTAAGCTTGGTATCCTATAAAATTGAATATTAGGAGACTGACATCTAATCAAATTCCGAACAACTTTTTGTCTAGGGCCACTGTTTAGGCCCCTAACATTCCATGATGGAACAATCATTTCAAAGGGCTTGAGAAATGAGAATCCAGAGTCTTAACTGACCCTAATTCCACCAAATTTTCCCCTATCATCTTAATATTTTCCAAATCCTTCTTCCTGCCTAGCTTAGATCCTTTCTCTGCCCCTCCTTTCTTAAGATCTTTTTGTAAGATGCCTAAATGAGGAGATGACTTACTGCTTTTTCCCCCCACTGACCCAGATCTCTGCTCAGGGAGAGACACAGCCTCACTATCTTTCACCACCACACTTCCTGAATCTTTTTGAGCCTCCAACTTAAAGTCTGATCCCAACTACTGGGTATCAACCCCCTGAGGAACAAGGGAGGCCACAGGGTTGATTCCCCCTTGACCATAACCATTACCCTCTAGCTTAGCACCCTGAACCTCCGAACCCACCACCACCTGATGGTTTGCCTGCTCCAGCTCCACTAGTTTCCCATGCTGCTCAAGACCCAAACTGCCCTGATCCAAATCAACCAAACCTGGATTCACTTCCTGCTGGCTAAGACCCTCCAACACCTTGAATTTGTTCAAAGAATCCTCATCCTGTCGCTCCTTCAAAGACCTTTTATGCCCCTTATTCCTATTCTGAGTTTTGACAGGAAGAAAGCCATCCTCCCCGACAACACCACCAGAATAGGACCCTTACCCTTATCCAACCCTGAAGGATTCCTAGGAGGCTGTGAAGAATTAGTCTCCAAAGGCTTGGCCCTTGGGCATCTACGCAATAAGTGGTCATACTCATGACACAACCGGCATCTAAAGGGTAAGGTCTCATAATCAAGCTGTTGAACCCATGAGTAAGAACCTGTGCACACTTCTAGAGAATCTGGAAAAGGTTTACTCAAATCAATTTCCACACAGAATCAAGCAAATTTCATTACCTTTTTGAACTGTGTCTACTACGATGAACCAATAGGTTTACCAAGCATTGAAGCTAGTAAATGCAAAACATTTTCTCGCCAACATTCAACCAGTAGCCTTGGTAGTCTAACCCAAACTGGAACCCGACTAGGGATCTCCTCGGCCGGATTGAATCCTGCATGCCATGGCTTGATAAATAAGCCCACCTAGTTGTAAAAATAAGGGCCTCCTTCGAAAACCTTGATCCTATCCGCCATGCAATCAAACATGACCATGAAATAGTTATTAGCTAGGAGCCGAATCTCCATATCTCCTACTGGCATCCAAGTCCTCCGGGCCCAGGTCTCCAAAAATTGCAACGAAATTTTCAACCCCAAAAATTTGTAGTACAAAGAATGTCATGAGTAGTACTCAATATCCTTAGCGAGCATCTCCATCGGGATCACAACATTAGGCCTCTCTTTACACCTTTCAAGGCAACCGTTAATCTTTGGAACATGAAACCCTCCTACTGAGCCTACATCATTCTTCTCCAAATTCTGAGAAAATAAAATATTATCATGAAGGTGAGACCCCGAAGGCAAGGGTTTTGAGCCAAGAGCGGATAAAAAATGCAACTTAGGTCCTTCCCCCGAAGGCTCCCCAAGCTCCATTGAGGAATAGAAAAGAAGCATCGTTGGACAACCAAATCCACAATGAACACAGGAGCAATAACTCTCACCCAAGGGAAAGCACCCCACACACTCCCAACAAGGAGAGGCCCCCACAAAAACCCACAACACCACCCAAAACAAGCTCCAGACCCAGACCCAACCTCTCCACTACACCCCACACTGCGGCACCACAAAACCCCACCAGCAGCCCCAGACCTTACCCACACCACACCACCCCACACCACAACACTACAACCACACCCGTAGCCCAAGTCAAGAGGAGACAAAACTGGTAAGCCTTTCGCCCACCCAGCAGCACCCACACAACGAAAAATGCCACGTCCACCAGCCAGGAAACCCACCGTCGCCAGCCCAAAACTAGCGACACCAAAAGAGATCCCGTAGAGACCACGGGCCACCAAGAAACAAGGGAATACACCAAAGATGGCCAGGAAGAACCCAAAACGATGAGAACACCCCCATAGTGCACATACAAGAAAAGCAGAAAAAAGCTAGGGCATGGGCGCCCTAGCTCGGCTCGCACAAAACAGTCGCCATCATAGGTTTTTTCGAGTTTTTTATTCACTTCCAATTCATTATCAGTCCTCAAGCAATCCACAATTTTTTTTACAAGAAAGCAAGAACTCACAAAATGGAGTAGAGGAAAATATAGAAAAAATCATCAATAATTATAAAACCTTTTGATTTTCCCCTTTCACTTAAAAATACCTAAACCACAAAGTCACTTTTTTTCCTTTTCATATTTCAAAAAGATATTTCTCAAATATTTTTAAACTAGCAATCGCACCTTGGGGTGCAATGGGTACGCCGAAGACAAGAGTTATGTGGTGTCGTAAACTACATTACATACATCATAATTTTGAGACAGGAAGATAGTTGAAGCACAAAAGCGGCCATTCATGAATGAATGAGCCAACAAACATTACATACACCATAAATTTCAGACATAAAGAAAGCTGTAATATTCTTAGCCTTTATTCTAAATAGACCAAAAACATATGTACAGACCTCAAAATTATCAAAGAAAATATTAAACAAAACATGTTAAATTTGTAGAAGGATATGTTGATTTTGTAGAAAGAAAATATTAAATTTTAAATATCCAGCATTTACCTCAAAAATATGTAAATATCAATTTTTAAGTTGAGAAGATTGAAGCGAATTTGATATTTTACATAAAATGTTGTCCAGAATTGAGAGTTTATTTGTCCATTACTGTCAAAAGGCTTGCTTTCTCAAAACATTTACGGTAAAGCTCAATTCAAAAGAGAATTTAAACAATTTTAAAAGTCACAGCTGTCGTGATCCATATTCCAATGAATAGAATGAAAAGATAAAAAAAAAATTCAAAAATAATTGTAAAGTTTTTTTGGGAATCAGCTAATTCCCTCATTGCCAACATAGTCATCATCCATTTCCAACTGTTTCAGCACCCAAATACCAACAAAAAACCAGTACAGTATGCTGCAAAAGCAAACAAGACATGCATAAATATCCACTGTAACAAATACATAATAGATTGTTTGAGTGCTTACTGTAGCATCAACAAGCAGTAGTAAAGATCCAACAATAAACAGATTCATTCATGCATTACCTCCTCATTCCCATCATATTCATCATCCATTTCCAACTGCTTCAGCACCCAACATGCCAACAAAAGACTAGTACAGTATGCTTCAAAAGCAAACAAGACATGCATAAATATCCACTGTAACAAATACATAATAGATTGTTTGAGTGCTTACTGTAGCATCAACAAGTAGCAGTAAGCAATCCAGGTTGTAAAAATAAATTAGTCATTTTGGTGCATAAATGTTATAGGTACAAAATTAAATTGCCTATTTCAGATCACAAAGTCCAAAGATAATTTATTCATCCAGTGCAATAGATATGAGCAAGTGTGTTCAAATAGATGCGTTTACAGTATGGAAAACAAGTGCATGAATGTGAATGAGTACAATTTGTGAAGCATACTAATAAAGGGACCCAAGCAAGGCAGGACCTAATGCTAGTGCATTAGATGTTAACGTTCAAAGTTAAATTGCATATTCCCATGCATTAGATGTTATGGTTCAAAGTTAAGTTGTATATTTGAGTCCACCCAATGTGAATGAGTGTGTATGAATAGATGTTTATAAGATGGAAAAGACTGTAGCCTTGTGATTTGTTTCAAATTAGTGGAGTGAACTGGAAAAGGTATACCTAGCGTACTAAAGTGCATATTTACATGAAGTTACCGGTCCTTGTATCAACCCCACAAGAAACACTTATTCAATCACATTTACCTTTGTACAATATGTAAGCATGCAAATAAGAATACAAATGTGCACCTCAACAAAAAAACACAATATGTACTCAATTAATATTGGCATTATAGGGTAATTGTATACTTACTTGTAATTATGTTATAGACAAAGAGGGAGATGTATTTATCCCAAAGAGTTGTATGAAAAGGTAGTATTGAACATTAAAAAATACAAATCTGCACCTAACGAAAAAACTCAATGTCTACTCAGTTGATTTTGGCATTACAAGGCGGCAATAGAAAATTGTACAATTGAATCTCTTGTTTTTAATTTTACTCGATGTAGTTTTTTGATTCCCTACTAACAATTGTATAATTCAGACGCATACCAAAACTAAGCTTAAAGACATTCACTACTGCCCCAAAATGTCTCAGAAAAGATAAACCCTATGCCCGGTGAAAATCTAATTTCAATCGATTCCAGACTAAAAGAGGAATAAAAAACATGAAGATCGTACAAATATTACTAACCTTCCCCTCCATTTAAGGAACGAGGCGAGAGAGAGACAACGCTGCTTTGTGAATCTTGCTCATAAACAGCGTCTTCAAAACCACCGCATTGAAGCTGCTATTGTTTTTTCTCACCAAGAACCTGTAAAGCTACAAAAAGTTCCAGATCGTCGAGCAAAATGGAATTGGGGTTAGGATTCTAGCAATAAAATCCGAAATGAAAAAGTTTGACTGAAGAATTAACTAAAGAAAGAAATTTTAAAATAAATAAAAAAATACCTTTACGAGAAGTTTGAGGTAAATATTGTCACATCTGCATACATTTGATATCTTGTATAACAGAATTGGCCTTGAATCATAACATGACAGTAGATGTAGCAGAAAGCTTGAAAAAAGGCCAGAATTTTGAAATAAGTAATGGTTTACCATTGTGAACAAAAATAGCTAGTGAGAGAACCACTCTCTGTAGGATGAAAAAATGTTTCAGTAAAAGATGGTGGAAGACTCCTTGTATGTCGATTGAGGTGTGCTCAAAGAGTCAATCCTGGTAGTTATCCTGCTTTGAAGTTGGCCTACAAATCAAAGGTGGAAAGCGAGGAAGAGATTGGATACAGGCAGATGATGGAAAAATTTGTGGAACTTAGCTTTGCCCTTGCCACTTGCTGTGTGAATCCTTCTAAAAGTTTAGTTTGTGCATATCGAACAATCATGGCATTGTAGGAGACTGCATATCTTTGAGGTATTATGCCAAACAGTTCATTGCCTATGCTTTCACATTTTGGATGCATGTCAACTGTTTTGACATGGGTTTTAGTACACAAGCTTTTATAACACTAATGTTATTTCATTTGACAAATAATTTGTTAAAATTAAAAATGTAGAGCTCCTATTTTTGAATTTTATTTGTAATGATTTTTCTAAAACTCGTAAAACTTCATGCCATATCTTTGATAAGAAAACATCTCTTAAATTTTTTTGAGTTAACACTTTTAGAGGGTTAGCAAAGCAAAATAGCTGCATGGAACCATGCTTATTATTTTAATAAAACAATCACTTTTTCTAGATTACAATAAGCAAAACAACTGCTGGTAGGTAGACTTGATAATAGAACTTGAAGGCTTAAATATATCATTCTCTGTTCTTTTCTTAAACCAAGACATGGAAATATGAAGCTAGAACTTGAAATTGCTGGTAGCTAGTCTTGATAACAGAACTTGAAGAATTAAATATATCATTCTATGTTCTTTTCTTAAACCAAATCTGATTTGCCAACATTTGATAGGAAAGATTTGTTATTTAATATTTATCATTCAACTGCATTTTTGTGGTAGTTTTGTCAATATTATCATCATGTTTGTAATTATATATTAGTGATTTTTGTACAACAACACCCTATTATCTCAGATTAGTGGGGCCTCTGTTTTCAATGTACAGTAACCGTCTTCCTCTTTGATTGGGCCATTCATTTGATACATATGTGGAGTTCAGGTAAGGCCTTACCATCCTGCAACAAGTAGGCATGTATAAAGATTAGGAGGAAACATAAAATAACAGAAACTATGGCCAATAAATTCATCATAAAATCCACTTGACCTATGTAGAGGTACCTGCTGAATATTGAGAAGAAACTGCCTTGTAAGGTAAGCCTGAGCAATTGCACGAGCACTAAGGAACAACAACTGATATCCATTATCCTGCAAGTATTTCATTTGAGAAAAGATATTCATTGCATGGAGGATTAACACTTATTGTATAGAATATTAGAATATACAATGCACTTGAGAACTAAAAGATAAAACAAAACCAAAGAACATGGTAGCAGAAGAAACTTGCTTTGCATATTATTCATCCTGATAATGAACCACAGAGTGGTTTGAAATGTACTTCTGAAGCTGTCTTTTAAAACAATGCTTTTTGAAGGGAAAAAAATGTATATATACCCACCTGGGTAGTTAATAAGTTGAAGCTCCTAGGACAAGGAATGAAGTTCCTGAAGTTGCTGCTTCATTCACTATAGCCTTTTCGAGACTGCTATGGACCAGTACCTTAGCCTCCACTTTTATCTGTCATTATAGTTAAAACCATCAGAAATTATAATGACCATCTTTTGTCAAACAAAAGTGCAGAGCCAAGAAGTATAAACCCACCTGTTTAGCTTGCCAGAGGTCCATGAAGAATCCCAACAATTTGATCAGCATAGCCCGTGCATTATCAATCCTGACTTTCATAAACTGTGATTCTTTGGCATGCTTTTCAACTGCAACATCAAAAACAACCAAAGCAATACCTTACCTCAGTTTTCTAACAGGGTCATTTGGTAAAATATGTTCAGAATGGGCTTCTAAATAAATTTGTTTAATCAAATTTACAGGGTTTCAGATATTTCCACTGTATACAAGGGAGTGGTAGGCTCTCTTTGTCAATCTAGAAATGTCTGGTCTTGCAGAACATTATCAAATTCAAGTGGAAACAAATGTTTATTTGCAGATATTGATATCTGAAGATTTCGTACAGCCTATCTTCCACAGTGAAAGCAGTTTTTTAAAGTATATGAACTGCCATAAACAAATTACAAATATCTGTAGACAATGGTCATCTGTACAAATTACAAATATATGAAACAAATTACAAATATCTATGTTCATGAGACAATGGAGGCATCACTTTGTACATAGTATTGTATGAGACAACGGAGGCAACACTTTTTACATAGTATTGTACACAGTATATTTGTGGGCAATAGTAAACTATGGATAGAAGGTTGGATTTGTGTGATACATTGTTTCTGTGTAGACATCAGCTTGTTTAAGAGTTGGAGCATTCTTCAATTTCTGAGAATATAAAACATTGTTAGCAGCAATAATGGTGCCTTTCATGAAAGTATACAATCTCTGTTATTGCTGCCTTTGCCACCACCAACAATGTTTTATACTTTGAGAAATTCCAAGGGGGTTAGCGCATTTTTAGTAGAATATGGGGTTTTCCAAGGCTATGGCAATCACTGCTTTTGATAATCCAATGCCTAGAGCTCAGATTCTTTCTTTCACTTTTCGGGTCTAATCCTGCAATTTCAGAGGAGGCCTTGGATATGGCTTTTCAGTTCAGCAATGAGCAAGTGAAAGGAATCAGCTCTAAATTTACTCCACCATAATGATTGAACTCCACTACCATTGGATAATTGCATAGTTGTTGGTACTTCTCTGGAAATACAAAAAATTACATTGATATGGTTTTACAGATTGTTTTTTATGGAATGATTGGTTTATTAATTATTTGGTGTTGGCGTTTAGGCCCAATAAAGTTAAAAGTTAGAATTACAGAAATGTAAAATTCTATTTCAATTAGAAATAAATAAATAAATCATTCCAATTAGAATAGAAATTTTTTTTGCATAAGTATTTAAAGTAATTTATTTAAATCTTTCTCCATCCAAAATTTTCATGATTTGAACATGATATGTTTAACGAATTTCTGATTTTGGATATAAATCTGTTGATTATTTTATTCAATAGATTTTCTTGAATCAATATCTGCTAATGCAACGCAAAGTCTTAATATGCACCACTCCATTCACATGATCTAGGATACTCTGGAAGAATTGAACATGCATCATCCTTGTTTTCCTACAACTTGACTGATCTACCCATGATGGTTAAAATTTTTGGAGTTTGAATTGTTTATTTTTTAATTTTTGAAGAATATCTAATTCCCATGCATTTTGCTTTTTTTTAATAGTCTTATTGTGCAGATTAATTTTAGGGAGGGAAAATATATCTTTTAGCAGTGTAAGAAACAATAGGCAAAGTAATGATTGCAAGAGCACTGGTTTCATTTACAGCGGACCTGTGGAAGCACCTATCACTATTTTGGCTTAGTTTGTGGTTTGCATCTCCACTTGCCCTAGTGTTTCCTTTCTAATTCATGTCACAGATAAGTCATCATTGTTTTTCTCTAGTTAGTTAATCATATATCTTAAGGAAGGGCGGTCTGGCTCTGTCAGTTAATCATATATCTTAAGGAAGGGCGGTCTCCTTTGTAATTTCAATTCTACACAAAGAAGACAAGGCTTTAATTTTTATTGGGTCTGCTAAACGCATCTCATTGCTGTTACAGGAAACACTCAAATGACATTTAAAAGAAAAGAAAGAGTCTACCAAAAAGTTGACCAAAAACTGTCAATAACAGCAGCAAAAAGAATCTTGGATTTCTTGATGTGCAATAATTAAAACTGGGCATTCTGGTTTAGATCTATGAACACAAAGATGTTCTAAAATATCTCTACATTTGTAAACTTGAATGAAGACAATGAATAATTAAATTAAAAAATAAGATAATGTATAGAAATAAATGATATATCAGAATTAAGAATGATTAAGGTCATCTGCTAAATTTAGTACAAATTTTATCATTGAACACACTACTCATTATGTCTGTAAGCCCAAAGTATAAAGAAAAAAGAGGATGCGTATGCCACTTTCATCTTTACAATAATACTTTTTTATATAAAATCCACAAAATCTATGAGGAGAGGTCATGCTCTGGATCAGACCACATCTCCCTTGCACCAGAAAAAACAGGATGTCATCACACTACCTCTGATTCTTACAGACAATTACTATTCCGATCAAGTCATATGGTATAATCCTGCATACAACCTACTGCTATCGCTTTCTGCCTCAGAGCTAGGAATGCTTAAGCCCCTGGCCGCTTTCAACCTTGACAGCCAGTCATCGGCCGAAATTCTGTGGGGTTTGACAAACAAATTACCTGAAGCAGATCAGCACAGGGAAGCATCACTGCAGGTGATAATGTCGCAGCCTTTGCAGCCCGTGGGATCCAGCGTGGTGGTGGAGTGCATAACCTCATCTCCATGTGTGGCTCTGAAACCAATTGTAGAATCAGAGGGAGATAACAATACGATGCAGGAATATTGATAACAGACAATAATATATAGTTGCAGGATGGCGGTTAAACAGTGTTGTCGGTGCACAAAGCGGTGAATATAAGATAAGGATAAGTTCAAAATATTATGGAAGTTTTTGGAAATTTTACATTGAAAATAAAATTTGTATGTATTTGTGAAGTTTTTGCAAAAAATAGAAAAGCTACCAAAACCCTTTTCAAAGACAAGTCCCCTAGTCTTGCACAGAAGTTCATTTATAATTTCTTTGACAATTAATCTTGAAGGTGTAACATTTGCTAACAAACTCAACTATAGAGAAGACTTGTAAATTAATCTCATACATAGAATTTCATGTGCATGGATGCACTAAGTTGGGTTTTTATTAAGCATCTTTCTGATTAGATCTTTAGCACTCAGAAATTGAAAGCCAAGATTTTGAATCGAAACAAAGTGGCCTCATAGAACAACATAAAAAACTCCCTGTTGTTTTTCTGAAAAATATTAAAGTAAAAAGAAATTAAAGAATATCACACATGAATTGGCATATATCCATACATACAATATTCGATAAAAAAAAGCTACTTTGAGATAACAAAATACAATTGCATCCCTTAAATATGCATCTCACCTGCCAAAAAAGGTGGAATGTCACTAAGTAATATGTATAGAATAGCTCCATCAGACATGAATTGGCATATATCCATACATACAATATTCGATAAAAAAAAGCTACTTTGAGATAACAAAATACAATTGCATCACTTAAATATGCATCTCGCCTGCCCAAAAAGGTGGAATATCACTAAGTAATATGTATAGAATAGCTCCAACAGTCCACACATTTTCCTGCATCTCACCTGCCCAAAAAGGTGGAATATCAGTAAGTAATATGTATACAATAGCTCCAACAGTCCACACATTTTCCTGCAGACCATATTGCTTACATAAAACTTCCCTTTCTAAGAGGCAGACAGAGATCAATGCATCGATTAGGAATTTGAGACAATGATTGAGTCCATGGGATGGATTCAGTCAAGAGTACGTTATACAAGTTTGTCATAGAAGGGGACAATGGAAATTTTCAGGGCGAGCCTGAAATGAATTGTATTGCTTGCCTCACCAGATGTTTAAGAGCTATTCCCATGACCTACTTGCTGTCACCAATAAGTCAATTGGTAATTTTCTTGTTGATGAAGTAAATTTACTGGAAAAGGCACAGGACTTTAGTCTTCCATATATCATATATCCCATTCCATTTGATAACAAGGCACGCCAACTGTTTGGCAGAATGCCTCAAAGAAGCGCGGTTTCTTGGAATGCCATGATTGCAAGATATGCACAAAAGACTTTCAATCAAATGCAATTGGTAGGTGTGATGCCAAACTCTGGAACTTCAGCCAGCGTCCTGCCTGCCTATGCCAAAATGGGAGCTTTTAAATAGGGTATAGACTTCCATCAAAGTGAAAACTATAATGAAAAATAGGTGAAAAGTCTACCGAAAAATAAACATCATTCCATAGGCTTGATATGAAGGATGCGTGGTTGTGGGTGTTCTTGTTTGGGACTAGGCAAAAATTGGGCAATTTTTTTTTAATATTAATACATAAAATAAACTTAAATAATGTATGAGACATGCAAGGAATGAATTTGGAGAACACGCAAATCTGTTTTGATCATAGTAGCATCACTCAGATTTGGTATTGACTCAGCAAACAAAAAGTATAAATGGAACTCAATTACTCAGAATTTAATCAGGACACTGAAACCAATGAAAATTTGATAAAAACAGGGGAAGAACACTGCATTTTTTATAGCAAGCCAAATACAAGGAGAAAACAAATTTCTTTTCTATCCAGGGCAGCCCAAAGCAATATTTATTTTTTACATTATAAAACCAGATCAGGGGTTTGGGGGGTAGCAGCTCTCAAAAGGGCCAGGGAGCAGCACCCTTTGTGGAGTCTGGGGAAGTAGGGGTCTTTGAGGTTCATACTATTTTGCATAATTTTATTATTTTTAACCAAATGTCAATCAATCCTTTCAGTCACCCAACAACCAGTCCATTCTTCTGAGATCCTTATGAGGAAGATGAAAATGATTAAAAAACACAAAAAAGGGGGTTTTGACAATGTTTCTGATTTTCTTTGGCAGCCAAGTTGCAGGTGGAGACTTGTTGAGTTACTTGTGAAAAGCTAGCAATTGTTTTGTACAAAACTCAGCATGTGAGCTGCAAAAATTCTTTCTTTTTCTTGCGAGTTTGTTAAGCCTTACTGAGGTTAGAACTATTGTTTGCACACAACATCCTACATTGATGGATATCAAAACTAAATTGGGGCAATTCACCAGGTTCCCTATTGTTTAATGATTTAAATTTTTAATCTATGTATCTCTGTCCTCCTGATAGGCTGATCACATTTTGACGATGTGTTTCATTTAATGAGCAACTAAATTCAACTTGGGTAGGAATGGAGCTCAAACAAATCTAGCTGTTGATAAGTTTTAATTGTAACCATGAATCTCATATATTTTCATCAAATTAGAAAAGGTGGCTCTCCAATACCAACACATTATACTCTGTAAGGAGGACATGCAAAATGTTCAATAACTTGGCTACTCGCAATTGTCTTCATCAAGTGTCCGTCTCTCTGTGACTTGAAATTAACAGGGCCAGGGCAAATTATCCCAATCAAAATCTTAAATAAAATAGATGTACAGCTTTTCAAAACCCACTCTAACAGTACTTTCCTCAAGAAAAACCCTTCTTATGTTGTCATAAACTTGGCAGCACTCTGCCACATACCCTGCTTCCACCATATGCTTAGCAATATCATTAAGATCAAGAAAAACCTCCAAAGGCAGCAAATCGATAGTGAAATTCAAATCAGGCACTGGTAAATTTCCACATCTTAGTTATGAGATTGTGATCTTCACCACAGCTAAAAAGAGGTTCGTGGATGTTGTGCTGGAAAAGCTGGATAATCCTCTTGCCATAACCCAGTGTTTTCACAGACGACATTGCAGGAACCTGCCAAATTCTGTGGTTGCAACTGCCCTGGTAGACATGTATGCAAAATGTGGAAGCATAGACAAGTTAGTGAAATGTTTGACAAGATGCCTCAAACAGATCTGATCTCGTGGACTGCAATGATTGCAGGATATGCACAAAACAGATTTGTTGAAAAGGATTTACAAAGTTCCAAGCAAATGCAATTGTCAGGCTTAAAGCCAAATTCTGCAACCTTTGCTAGCATCCTCCCTGCCCATGCCAAAATGGGAGCTTTGGAACAGTATATACATCCATCAAAGCATAAATAATAGAGGAAATTTGTCAGATATCATGGTCGCGACTGCCCTAGTAGACATGCATGCAAAAAGTGGAAGTATGAACAAGGCACGTCAACTGTTTGACATAATACTTGAAAATAAAAATCCCATCTCCTGGACTGTAATGATTGCAGATATGTACACAATGGATTTGTTGAAAATGCTTTATAAACTTTCAAGCAAATGCAATTGGCAGGTGTAAAGCTAAATTCCACAGCTTTCGCCAGTATGCTCCCTCCGTGTGCCAAAATGGATTTGTTGAAAAGGCCTTAGAAATTTCCAAGCAAATGCAATTGTCAAGTTTAAAGCCAAATTCCGCAGCCTTTGCTAGCATCCTCCCTGCCCATGCCAAAATGGGAGCTTTGGAATAGTATGTACATCCATCGAAGCATAAATAATAGAGGAACTTTGTCAGATATCATGGCCATATATCTGTTTATATAGTATTGTCAAAGAAAACAAGGGAATAAGGGCTCTGACCTGTAAGATTTTCATAGATAAGCGTTGTACATTTGTTTTCTGGCCTGAAACAGAAAGCGTTGCACATTCAAAACGCACGGAGATAACACCAGAGTAAATGGAGATAAATCTCTAAGTAGAGAATGATTTAAAAGCAGGGACATTTACATCTAAAAATGAGGGCGGCGGTAGTAAACGGAACGGGGTTATTGCGAAACGAATGTCCTTTTCAGATGAACGGGATTGGGATCTGGAACGGGGCTGTGGCAAAAACTGGTGAACGACTCAGACTAGTTTCATCGTAGTCTCCCGCAATCTACACCGTTCAGGTAAAAATGAGTTCCAAAACCTCAGCAAGGGAACGTCTTCGGCGTAACTACTCTGTGACATCCGGGAAAAAGCATTGACGGGCTCGGATGCATTTGATCGCAGGCGATTGCCTGTCCACGTCCACGAATCTACACCGTCGGATGTAAAATGACCTCGCAAATACTAAGCGTAGGACGCCTTCGGCGTAATTATATATTTAGACAAGATATTTCACCTAGAATTCTACTCAAATTCCTTAAGGATAAATAAATTTTAAAATGACTAATTTAAGAATTTCATTATAATTGACTAATGCATTTAATTTTAAATAATTTATTCTAACAAGTATTGTATTTCCTTAATAATCGAAATATTAAAAATATAGGACCTTTCAACCTATGCATAAATATTTATTCACTCAAATCATTTTTTTTTTTTAAATTGAATAAATGCAAGTTCAATCAAGATTTGAATAAATGCATGAAAATGAAACACACACTTTATAGGTTTATCCATAATAAATGGATCCATAATTGAAACTAATTTAGATAAAGGTTCCATATTGTTACATAAGAATTATATCATTACTTGAGTGAGATAGGGAGGTCAATATAGCATATTTAACCAAGCCATCCTTCTCTAATACACCATTTTTGGAATTTTTTTGGTTACACAATAAATAAAATATCATACATATTTTCTCAACACAAGAATGTCTAAAGAACAACCTAAAACCTCTAATGTGATATATTCAAATGAAACAATACCAATAAACTACATCAACTAAAAAATCATCTAAAGCTAATATGATCTAGATATCATATATACTAAAATCAATAATCATAATAACCATAATGCTAAATTAGATAAAATATAATCATAATAACATATATCATATGGAGTGAAAACAATTAAACTAAAACATTGCTATAGTCTAAACATATATAGTCACAACACATCCACATCCCATAATACATAGTCATACACCATGATGCCAATACAAAACATCATTGATAAAGTATGTTGTTGGAATATAAAAAATTATTGATAGGTATGCTATCAATACCAAAACAAAGTCAAACAAAAATACATGGCACACATAATGCATTACACCAAACATCTTGTATTTGTTGCAAAACCTTTGAAAGTAATCTTATCTAGTAGGGATAAGGAAAAAATTGGGGTGGCTATTTTGGAGATCACCGGGTAGTCATTCCCTTTGGTGGTTTGTTCCAACCTTAAACAACTTAGCCAATAGAGAATTTGAGTGCTTACAACCTATAGTAAGATGTGCTAAATGAATTTGTATAAAGAATTGTGATAAGAGGAAACCCCAAGGGGTTCACTATGTTATGTTTATGAGGGATATGAAAAATTCCTTAGACTAATTTATAATGGGATTTAAAAGGTAAACCAAGAAATAGAGAGGATAGGGGATGTATGAGATGAAAATAGGGAAAATTATTTGGAAGGGAAATTGGAAATTTGTAGGGAAAAAGGATTAAGGGAAGCGAAAAAATAAAGCATGAAATAATTTTAAGAATTGGTGGAAGAAACCTAATGGTACATAATGCCTACAAGGTAGACTTCAAAGGTGGCCTCTATCACTTAATAGATTGTTGTAGAAAAATTTGGTGCAACAAAGCTTTTCAAGTAGTCAAGATATGTAAGCTATACACTAATTGATGAAAACATATTTTTTTATGTTGAATGGTTTTCTAGTTCAACCATTGAAATTAGGTTAAGGTTAGGGCATGTGGGACGTGATATTTTAAATTAAATAAAGTTAAATGGGGCTCCAACATGTGGGTGATTTTTGTCCTACATAAATTTTGGATAATTTGTGATTCACTTTTTAATTGTAGCTCAAAAATTATGAAATATAAAATGAATGTGATCCAAATGGGTTTGAGAATCCTTGCAAAATAGTGTAGAACATGGTATCATGCTAGAATTTAGGATAAGTGACTCTATAATACACTTAAGAAAATGGTTATTAAAATAGGTGTAGAACATAAGGTGAAGATAATAAAGCATTTGATTTCTAACCTTAAACTACATAATGGACTAGGTGGAACACCTTTGATTGGTTAAAAATTTCATGAGTAAGAGCATCTTGTAAGCAGTTTGAATGGACCAAATGAGTGCTTAAGTTTATTAGGTGCACTTTTTATTTAGGAGTTACGTGTATTATTCTCAAGAGGCACCTTTATGAGAAGGATGTTGGAATTTGGACCATAGATTTAGGTGCCTAAATTATGTTCCTTGTTTTGGTCCATGGTACTGAAACCATAAGTCATTTCTTGGATTGCCCTTTCCCTATATATTTGATGCTTGAGATGGATTTCATACACGGTGAGTTTATAGCATGTTTATGCTATCAAATTGATTCTAGAAGCTAGAGTTGAAGACATACTATATCTCATGTTGAAAGAACTATGATTGTATTATATTCCTATTATTGTTGATTAATACATTTAAGTTTTCTTTAAAAACTATTTTTCTCAAGAGGGTTTTCTTAGGATATATATTATGTTAAGCATTATTTTTTGTTATTGTCATCGTGTAAATCTGTAATATTGCTTCTCTCATAGGATTAATGTAGGAACTATCTATTTTCATTTTCACCTAGATATCATGAATCAAGTTAGAAAATATGACATAGATGTATATTCATAAATACATAAAAATAATTAATAAAAAGGTAAGTTCTAGGGATTGAAGCAAAATATTATATGGAAATCCATTCTTTATTTTTTGTGACTACGTCCCATGATAAAAAAAACTTTTAGATGCCAAATGTCAAATTGATAAATTAGTTGTACTTCACTCTTGGTCATTTTTGTGTTACATAAATGATCTTTGTGCTTGTGGATTTGACCACTAATATGTAGATTTGACCCTTATTTATGGATTTGGCCTAGATAATTTTGACCTTCAAACTCAAGTGTTTGCCTTGGGTACTAGAATAATGATGTTTTTGATGAAAATCAATTTATTTAGTTATACTAGGCATGAGAGGAACCCTCCTTCCCTCCTTTTATCTTAATCAAATTCTTGGATCGATTTATAGTTTTGACAAGTTTCAAGATACTTTAAAAGAAGTCATACAAATGCTCAATTTGTTCTTATCTATATAGATGTTATACTATGTGCTATTGTAATGCTAATGTTGTGTAATTACTTGACAAGTGATAGATATCTCCTAGATGATTTGAATGAATTAGGATATTTCCTTTTATACAACACCCTATCTTGCAATTTAAATGTTTCACACTAAAGCCATCAAGTAATGATTAGTAGGAAAAGATTCAACTTGGGTTCATTATTTATATTTGAATTTAAAAGTTTGGGGTTAAACCTATGGCTACAAGTTTAACTTGGTTCAAATTTAGCCTCATGCATTTGATTCAGGGTAGAGAAAGTGAAATTTGTACATTATATTGAGGTTTAGGTTAAGATCATATCACTTAACAATTTTCATGCGCAAACATATAACTTAAACACTAATCATTAAATTTGAAACTAACAAATTAAAATAAATTGAGAAAACAAAAAATATAAAATATACACTTTTCACCTTTATAATAAATAAATCTAAAAATTATAACTTAATGTGCAAATTATGAATCAATGTCTTTTTGAAAAAAAAGGTGTATACACTGTAGACACTCAAATAGTCTAATCATTTGATTCTGATTAATTAACATCAATTCCTCCTAAACCATTTATGCACTAACCAATTAATTAAATAATTGTTATTATTTAGTTAAATTCATCCATTTATACTATTAATCAAGTAATTAATTTATTAGATTAATTCACTTCTTGATCTCTAATGTTCACCACATTTAATTAAATAAATCAAATTATTTAATTAAAACCCTAAAGTCCTCTCATTTGATTAAATAAATCAAATTATTTAAATCAAATGTCATAAATCCCCTAACCCACTTGAGTTGATTTAATTCTAAATTAATTAACTCTAATCTCCTCCTAATCCTCAGCATTTCTCTAGCTTTTGACTCAACCTTGGTCAACCAAACCCATGATCAACTAACCAACTTGCACATGAAAATAATTTCTTCTAATTAAATAAATAGCCTATTTGCCTTACAATGGCATATTCCTAGGAATATTCCTTTCAACCACCCATTCATAAATTTTCCTCCAAAAGGCTTCTAAAGCCTCTTACAAAGGTCTTAAATGCTCTTACAAGAGCCACCTATTCCCTAAAATGGCCTCTTAAATGCAATCTTGTCTCTCTTACATCTCAACCATATTCATTCAATTCCCTTACATCCTCTTACAAATCCACCCACATGCCTTAAATTCTTCACATCTTTTAAAATATGCTCCACACATCCCCATGGCTTTCATTAGCCTTGTGACAAGTGTCACAATGCTATTGGCTCCCATCTTAGTCCCACCTTCACCAATTTCATCCATTCTTCAACCCTTCACTCCTATAATGAAAGGCCTCTTCTACTTGAAATGGATCCACAACTTGAATCATTTTTACTCTACACGTATCATTGCTCAATCACTTTCCTTTGTTTTATGTCATTTTAGCTTGGATTTCACTATTTTTGCATCAAATCCATCTTCACAATATTCAAGGGATCAAGAACTTATCATAAGGGATTGGGAAAGGGCCACTTTCCACATCAAATTGGCACCAATCCCCCCATGGGATGATGGTTTGAGTAGTTTAGAATAAGATTTCATGTTCACTTGATTGTTTCATGTTATTTTGATAATTTTTTCATTTTCTTTATGTGCTTAACAATTTCATGAGGAATACTTTTATTTGGCTTGTTTAAAATGACTAATACCTTTATATTTGTTCATGTTTGAGCATAGTGTAGATTTGGCTTTCACATTCCAGCGCCCACCATGTTTGTAAGTTGCAGAGGGAAAGATTTAAATTTAAAATATATGATTATTTCTATGTTCGTTCTTCCCAGCTATAGAGTTTATTGCAAGTGGAGGTCGAATAGAGGTTAATAGTAAAAACCCAATTGATCATTTGATTGAAATATGAGAATATAAAGTATTTGTTTTTGTTCATATCGATTAATGAATTAGACATGAATGCAAAGTATTTATTTCTGTTCATATTAACTTCAAGCTTTGGGTGCTCAGTTACTTTCACTCTTACTATGGAAATCTTTACTGGAGTGACATCTTTCTTGAGGAGGGATTTTTATTTTTTTGGCTTAATTTGCATTAATCATAGCTATAGTTTTAGCAGAAACCCAATTGATCATTCGATTGAAATATGAGTATAAAGTCTTTTTTTCTATTAATATCGATTAATGCATTTGGTAGGAATGTAAATTCTTTGTTTCTGTTGATATCAACTTCAAGATTTGGGCACTCAACTACTTTTACTCTTACTATGCAAATATTTGTTGGAGCGACATCTTTCTTGAGGTGGGATTTTTATTTTATTTTTGGCTTAATTTGCATTAATCACAACTACAATTTTAGCACAAACCCAATTGATCATTCAATTGAAGTTTTAATATCAATTAATGCATTAGATAGGAATTTAAAGTCTTTGTTTCTGTTCATATTAACTTCAAGCTTTGGGCGCTCTATTACTTTTACTCTTACTATAGAAATCTTTGTTGGGGCAACATCTTTCTTGAGGTGGTAATGTTAAACTATTGAGGGAATATTTGCATTTATATTCTAATGCAATCATATACATGATACCCAAATTGAATTTGCCACTTAACATCTATTTTATTTGAGTGTAAAATTAGCAAACTATCACTTCTTAACATCTATTTTCTTTGAGTCATTTGTATTCTTAGATGTTTCTTGAATATGTCAATAAATAATTTACAAATTTCTTGAATATGATGGTGTAGCAAGGTGGAAAATTCCAGAAAAATAACAAGCAGATTTGAGTTGGAGAATTACGCATTGGAATTGAATTTTTTTTTTTTGTAATAGCTTAAGGCATCCATTTGCTGCTTCAATTTTCTATTTTTGACCAACTAGCTTTATTTTAGGTTTAAAAGTAATCATCAATTTAATCTTTTCAGGTTGGTTAAAATTGAACTTAAAAATTTACTAAACATTGCTATGTGTGATAAAATTGAACAAGGAAAACTCACACTCAGTTTGGTGCATTAAAATAAATTCACTATTGCTTTGAAGGATAAAATGAACAAGTGCTTATGTGAGTGATCTTGGTTTTGACACACTTCAAGTGTGTATCCTCTCCCCTCGCGCTTCGTATGATCTTGGGTGATGAGAAACACTCAAGTGTAGATTTTTCACTTTTTGTGTAATTCAAGTATATTTCCTCTCCCCTTGTGCCTTTTGGTGATCTTGGGTGATGAAAAAAATCTTGAAATTTTTTCACACATTTTGTTTTCATGTCAAATTGTCACCTTTAGAGGGCTCACCTCCCAACTTGTGAGAGGGAATGATTGAAGCGGTGCTTTCATTTTGGTTTGCTATATAAATTAGTTGGTTGTGACTAAAGTCATCAACCAGCTAGTGTTGTTGTCCCATACCGAAAAATTCCACCCCTAGTATCCATGTGATACGTTGAAATCCCTTCTTAGGAAGGGACTAGGAGGTCTCTTAATGTTGGAAACTTGCATGCATTTAAAGACAATTTCAACATATAACCCAAAAGAGAAATTTATGCTACTAAGTATTCAAAATCCACATGCAAGAGAATAGACAACATACCCATGAAAATATGACACAAGATATACCCTGGGAAAACCCTCAAGAGGGAAAAAACCCAGCCTCCAAAAGCATCCATCTCTCATGTATTATTCAACAATAAATATTACAATACATCTTCAGAGTCTCCATAAACACCATTGAAGCAACAAGCCCTCTCCAAGCAATCCATGTGAATAAGCATGCAACCGCACATATTGTGCCATGTTTCATAACCCTTACAAATGTTAACCAGAGCTAACATGCAAACTTACCATCTAAACAACTACCCATGTGGTTGCTTTTATAGAAGCAAGCTCCCATAAAACCACCAAGTGGTATTACACAAAACCATGCGACTAAAACCATGAGATTAGAAAACCATGTCCCCTTATTTAATATTGGGTACTTTATTTATTTTCATTTTCCCCAATATTAAATAATTACATTTTTACAATTTTAACTTATGTCCCAATGTTATATACAACATAAAGTGGCCCCAATAATAATTACATTAAATACATTATGCAAAGTGTACAACACACCTTTTCCTAACATTCTCCTACTTGTTGTATACATTACATAAGGGGAACAAGTAACCTCAATACATGAATCGAGTGAACAATCCATAACATTGCATAAAGGGAACAAGTAACCTCAAAACATGAATCAAATGAACAATCCATATAGCTACATATACCATCATGGAATCAAAGTGCTTCATGTGCTCCATCAAGATACCTGCAACAAGAATCAAATTTACCACCATCCCAAGCATGAATTCTCTCATCCTCCATCATGCCAATGCACAAAGATAAGAATCCATCCAATAGAGAAGCCACATAATTTGTCACAACATAGTATAAGTCCTGCTCAACTAATATCCCAAACACAAACACTCAATCTAAAGGTAACAATATGCACCAATAGTCATCAAGATACACAAACCCAAAGCTGAAATAACATCCATAACAAGTGCCAACATATCCAATTATCCATATGTTCAAGGTATACAAAATATAGTAAACTCATGCCATAAACATATACACCCATAAACTACAATCATAAAATCCATGTGCAAAACTTGTCAAAGATTTGCATACACATCCAAGAGCTCCCACTGCATGGTAATGCAAATTTGAAAAAGATCAAGGCATACCAAGTCTACCAATAGCATCATATAGAAAGTTTAAACAATATCATGTAGAACCAATGAATCATCCACAATGATATGAAAACTTGTAAATTCGTAACCTATAAGAACAACTCTCACCACAAGTCTCCATAGCTCTCCCAAGTTCTCCACACCCAACAAAGGAAAAGCATAAAGGAACCTCCATGTCATCACCCAAGAACATAAGTGAAAACACATGACCACAAGCTAGTGATCACAATAGCTCCATCCAAACCTCAAACCAATGTAATGTGAAACCAAACATCTAGGAAGATAACCAAGACCAAAGAGAGAATACTCTGCACATCATATACCTATAGAAAAATATCCTACATACACCTCTAAATTCCAACTTTTCCAAGTATGATCTCCTCCAAAACACCCCAAAATAAAATGCATAACAACACCCAATTTTTCAATGACCAAGATCAAACATAACATATGTATCATGTAATTCAACAAGAATGTAAGCTTCTCATAACCAAAGAAGATCAAACTAAATCCATTCCCAATTAAAGAAATAAGCCAAAAACATCTCCTAAACTCAACATCAATGAATGTAATCAAAATTCATAAGGAGATAAATATGCCAAAAATCCTTAAATGAACCCTCCAAAACCATATATCCATAGCTCAAGATCCATACACATGAAAAGATAAAGCATAAACATAATGCACCTGAAACAAATAATGGTCAATACCTCTCAAGTGAAACTGTTGAGTAGGCCAAGAGTGGGGAATGAGAATGCTCCTCCAAGACATCCAAGTCATCATGACTCATCCAAGAACACTCTCCTCATAGGTCCATGTTGAACTCATGTCCAACCAGGGTGTAGGCTACTTAGACTTCCTAAAGAAATCTCATTAAGAGTAACCATCTCAACACATGTCTCTAATCACAAGAGAACTCAAACCTCACCTATGTCTCCAAGTATCCATGAGTACTTGTGACCAACCAATCCATGCCAAAGTCCAAATGCAACATAGCATAATCATGAAGTAATCAAGCAAATGATCAATGTACCCAATACCAAGAGAACCACACAAGATTAAAGTCATATATCCATCCTAAGAATCATAAACATAACCATGACATCATGATCTCACACCTCCTCAAAGAGTATCATATGATCCAAATAACATAACATGCACCTATATCATGCAAAAACTCCAATTAAGAATCAAGAGTGAATCATGACATAATAACATAACCATCATATAAAAAAAATGGTCACATATTAGGAAAAACAAAGCATGACACCTCAACCATAGACTAAAGAAGTCCTGCATGGAAACCAAAGATGTCAACATATCCAAACCACATGAATATAACCATCCTCTATCAATGAAACCAAAGATGTCAATGAACCCTCACTACATAGAAGTAGAATCCAAAAGTCCATCCATGACACCAACAAACACTATAGAAGAACATCCACCATCAAAAGGTGAATTCACATCACTGCCAACAACTCCCACTAAAACTGTGATATTGAGTCACACATGGCATCATGAGAACCATCCTCTCCATAAAGATCATCTAGGTCTACACACACAACTAAAATGTCAGTAACATAACAAGTAGAACCAAAACCTCCAAGCCAAGAAGATACATACAACAACCAAACCATCATAAACATATCCAATCACCGCTAATCTATCACTGTCAAAAATCTCCCACTGAAAAGTATAACCAAGCTATCCATGACATCATGTTAAACCACATGCTATAAGTCCCAAAAACAACTATCCAAGTACTATTAAGAAACATCCATCCTCTCATCTCTAAGCACACATACCAATGTAAAAATGACCAAGAACAAGGCCAACTATCAAAGTCTGCAACAACAAGGAATCAAACTTGGTGAATAAATATAATCCACAACCAAGTCATCCCACTACAAGTAAATGGGTAGCTAATCCACAACCTGCATGACTTGTAGATCCAATCATTGAAACATGCAAACTCATCATCACATCAGTAAACTACAAACTAAGATATCTAAGAGAATAACCACATAGACCAAATGACTCAAACACCAAATCAACCTCTGATCTGATTTTCCAAAGATGTCCATATTCAAGTACCATAGTTAAGGAACCAAACACACCACCAACACACCACCAAATGTACCAACAACTCAAACCAACCATGTCCACATATCTACATAATAATAGGAAATTGCATAGATCTCATATCATGACTGTACCTGGTAATACCATCTCACCTCCTCAACATGACAACAAAACTAGCAAACCAAGTGACTAGACCAAGCCACCAAAAACTAAACATACATCAACATTGAAATATCAATGGGAAAAGACAACCCGTGTCCAAGTCATAAATGACACATTTAAGTATAGACCACCTACAACATTGTACAACTTGTAGATACAACAATGCAATATACAAATCCAACCATATACTGATAACCATGTCAAATGATAGAGAATAATCTGAGATGTACAACTAAGCATACAATGAATCCAACATCAAATCTCCAAGATCTGATAATCCATAAACTCATAATATCACCATAGTCAAAGAAACCCATAAAAAAATTAGATGAAGAAAATAGAAAACAAACCATGACAAAATAACTTCAAACCTAATCCACTATGTAGTGCTCTGAACAAGCTTTTCATTGACTATTCGAAGTCCAAAATTTGACTTTGTATGCACCTGATATCACCTCTCAAATCTCAAAACAAACACCTAACTTCCATCTAGCAAAACACTGTGAAAACTTTAAAATATTAGAAAATCACCATCACCATAGTGTAGAGCACTGAGTCAACTTTTCAACAAGTCCAAGAAGTCAAAAATCTGGCATACTGGGCAAAAGTTATGCCCCTTTAAAGTAAAACACTAGTTTACACTTGAGGCAAACAAAAATTTAGCCACCCTTGGTGGTTGGGCAGCAGTCCCACCTGGGCGGTGTTGCTCCTTGGGTGGCAGATCTGAAATGAAATTTCAAAAATCATTTAAATTTATTTTAATTCTAATTTTTTATCGAGTCTCTTTTATTAAATTATCGGTGGAGGAATAAATTTATAATAATTTTTTTTTTTAAAACCCAATTAGGGTGGCGGGCTCCTCCCGGTAGCCATGCCAGGCATAGGCAGGGCCCTGCGTTGGTAGGACGGTGGTGTTGTCGAACTGTCCTGCCTACTAGTGTAGGTTGATAGCCTCTGCACAAGGGGTACAATGGTGGACAGGGGTGGGGCCCAACCCCCTCCGCCCCCGTCAATTGTTTTTTTCTCAAACAAACTTTTGTCCCCCGCTCCCACAAGTTTTGATTTTTCATTTTTGCATGGTGATTTTTTTTTAATTGATGGGAAAAGAATTCGACTTTTAATTTTCTCTGAATAAAATATTATTCGTATGACCTGCAAATAGGGTCTTTTACAAAAAAAAAATGTATTTTTTTTCAGTAACCAAAATAGGGCAAATATATATCAATCGTCGTCTCTTGGCCAACCCAGATCCAATTATGAGGTCTATTTTGTTCCAAGAGATCTTTTATAAATTCCCCCCCACAAAACCCCCACTTGAATGCAAAACCAAGAAACCCATTTCAACCAAAATTTCTCACCCCAAATTTGTAGACAACCCATCAAAACAACAAACCCAAAACCCTTAGATCTATAATAAACAACTTACAAAACCCTCATATCTTGTCGTGTCTTTGATTCTCTCATGCAATGCATAGATTCAAACTTAAAAAATATTTTTTTTCTGATTTTTTCTCTACCAAGGGTTATACAACCACAACCTTGGCTTTGATACCACTTGTTGGAAACTTGTAGCCATTTAAAGACAATTTCCACATAACCCAAAAGAGAAATCTATGCAATTAAGTATTCAGAATCCACATGCAAGAGAATAGACAACATACCCATGAAAATATGACACAAGATATACCCTGGGAAAACCCTCAAGAGGGAAAAAACATAGCCTCCAAAATAATTCATCTCTCATGTATTATTCAGCAATAAATATTACAATACATCTTTAGAGTCTCCATGAACACCATTGAAGCAACAAGCCCTCTCCAAGAAATCCATGTGAACAAGCATGCAACCACACATCGTGTGCCATGCTTCATAACCCTCACAAATGCTAACCAAAAGCTAACATGCAAACTTACCGTCTAAACAACTACCCTTGTGGTTGCTTTTATAGAAACAAGCTCCCACAAAACCACCAAGTGGTATTACACAAAACCATGTGACTAAAAACATGTCCCCTTATTTAATATTGGGTACTTTAGTTTCATTTTCCCCAATATTAAATAATTACATTTTTACAACTTTAATTTATGTCCCAATGTTACATAAAACATAATGTGGCCCCAAGAATAATTACATTAAATACATTATGCAAGGTGTACAACACACATTTTCCTAACAATTAATTGATCTAATCTTTCCACATGTATGACACCATTTTTATATTGAAATTTTGAATTAAGAACCAACTTGTTGTAGAGACCAAAAACCTTTATGCTTTTTGGTGTAGGAATGGTCATTCTGAAGCCAACCCACTTTCCACTACTAATTTTTGAGATAGAAAATTGACTAGATCTTTGGGGTTTGATATTTGGTGTGCCTGTGTCATGTAAGGGGGAGCCAGTGCCACCAAATCTCTAGTTGTTTTCTTTTTCTTAGTGTTTGGAGAAATTCGAGTGGGGACTCAACAAGTAGTATCTCTTGAACCTAGGTTGTACATTATTTACAAGGCAGTTGAACACATTGCTTGGTTCCAAAACATTAAAACAAACATTAAACAATCACCAAATTTCAAACCCTTTGAAAACAGTGAATACCTTTGAAGAGTCCAACATTACTACTTTTCCCTAAGGATCTCATCTTTAGAGGCTTCTAAATACTTGGGAAAATATCTCAATTCACTCTCTTCAAATTCAACCTAGGGAAACTATGGCCTTGGTTCTTTGATTTTCACATAATGGACCTTGTGGAATGAAGATGAGCTTATACATAGGCATTTAGTTTGAAATTTAAAGGTTCATCCCACATATTTCTAAAATTTGGTCCCAATTTTATGGTCCAAACACTGTCACAACGTGTAGACATGCAAAATTAACATTCTGCATTTGATCAGGCTCATTCATCAACTGAACTATATTCCGCATTAGGTCCATTAATTGGTTAATTAGGTTCACCTTCATTCATTCAGTAGGTAATTTCATTAATCTCCATTTCCTAAAGTCATTTATTTAAAATCAAATAAACATTTTCATCAACCTTTTAATAAATCAAACATCCATTTAAATCAAATCCTAAATCATATTCCATCATTTTCTAATTCAAATAAATCAAATATCAAAGTCCTAAAAGTCAACTCACCTAATCATCATTAAATTAACATAATCATCATTTATTTAATCTAATCATGATTAAATATTAATTTCACCCACTTGCATTCTCTAGATATCTCCACTTGCACAAATAAATCAATTTTATTGATTTATTAAAAAACCCTCATTTTTCCTCAACATGACAAGTCTAACATTGCATTTATTGCTATTTTTCTTCTCCCCCTCTCAAAATTTATTGCAAAATTTGAATTTGAATTCTCCCTCTCATAGGCACTCTTCCCAAATCTTGCACAACCATTTTCCTATCATCATTTGACAAATGGCCTCTCCTCATTGGTGGATCTTTAGTCCCACATTCACCATCTTGGCCAATCTATCATCAAGAAAATCTATAAAAGAAGGCCTTCATTCTCATTCAAGGGGCCACAACTTTTATGCAAGGTTACTCTCTTAATTTGAGAACTCATCTTGCTCATCATTTCCATTGCATTTACATCATCTTGAGCTTTGATCAAGGGTTGGGAAAGGGTCACTAGCACATGTGACACCAATCCACTATGGAATAGGTGATTGTTGTTGTTTTCATAATTTTTTTAGTTTCATTTGGTCATGTATTGTATTTGGAAACATCTACAAGGTATTTCATAGGAGTTATTTTGATCAATTTGTGAAGTACTAACCCATGTTTGAGATATTAGTATTTGCAGATTTAAAAAGATGCTCACATTGTGGCCCTAGAAGGAGGGCATTGATGTCAATTTTAGCATTCAGATTTACATTAAGATTCTCTTGCAGCTATTAGGGCAGTTTAAGCATTTGATTTCATTTGCTAGGAAGTTTATGAAAGCTAACATATGCTTATGCTAGAAAGCTTCTAAAAGATGACATGCTTATTTATTCTTTTTTGCATTTTAAATACATCTCCACTTGAACCATAACTTCTGAAATTATTTGCACTAATCAAGGAATAGAATGCATATGCAGAAATAAACTATATGTTGTATATTATCCATGATTTCACACTATTATGATTTTCTTTTTCCGTGTCTAATTGCACTTGTGTTCACATTTATCCCGTTTTCTTTTTTTTTTATTCTCAATGGCTAACCTTGAATCAATAAACTCGCTAGTGCTTCACGAGTCTGAGTGTTTAATTTACTCTAATTGGAATCCTCAAGCATTATAGTGAGAAAACGGCTCAACCATTTTGCTGAAGTCTGGAACGAAGTGTCCATAGTATCCAGCGTTGCATAAGAAGTTATGGACATCACAAAATTTTTTGCGTGCATTTAATACCTGCCATTTGCTTTAATCAAAAAATTCTTTTAAATGGCTTTGGGGCGCAGCTTTACGCAGGCCAGTTGCATGGAATTAATTTTTTTTTATATCTTTTGAAAAGTTGTGGAGCTCAGTTTTCTGTGCCTGCCAGCAACACAAACATAAGAGCTTGAAAGTTTTTTTCATTCATTCTGGCATGTCCTGCAAATGGTCCTAGATTTTGTAGAAGAAAAAAAGAAGCATACCTTTATCGGTATTGCTGCTCTTCTTGTCAAATATCGATACTTTTATTGTTAATATTGTTGATTCCATCATTAAGAAATGGTTGTGTAGGGTGGATGCATACGCAAATGAGGAGATCGACATCAATTGGGCTGTCAATAGTATGATCAGTGAACAAACTACCTCCTTGTTCTGTCCACTCTCTGACAGTACATCAATCTTTATATCACTGCTCACATCATTCATATCTCTGTTATTTTAGCTACCTACTGTAAACATCTGATGTTGTAAATGATACAGAGAAACAAAACCAATGAAGCTGGGACAATGATTGTTGGTGCATTGGAGACAAGATTAATGATATGGCGGCGTGGCTGATGATATGGTTAAAAAATCGCTAAATGTCCTTCATATGCATTCTTCAATACACTTTCTTCATACGCCTTCATAAAGCCTTTATCATATTTCTGTTGTTTATGTTTTAACATTTACCTGAGAATTTAAATCAGCACGTATTAGAATCATATCTTGTTCTCATCCGTTTGACATTTGATGGATTTTGTAAATCTTCTGCATACTTATTGTTGTTCACATATTTATTGCATATTCAATTTTCTTAGTCTTTCAAAGCTAGTGTAATTCGACAGGTGTAGAATTGAATTCCTCAGCTTTTTCCCCATGATGGAATCATAGGTCATACAAACTCCTACTCACTTGTTGTTTTATAGGGGAAATCTGAGGCAATGTGTGAGGATCATGTAATGCGTCAAATCCTTTAGAGATTTCTATGTCAGACCATTTGCTGCACCTAATTTGATTGAGTGCTTTTTTATTTTTTTTCTCCTGCTATATACCTATTGATCTTATAAAAAATGTCATAATTTTATGATTATTTTGATAAGTCAACATTTGAAATTGGGGAAAAAGTGTATTCTTTTGAAATATTTATTCTTTATGGGCTTAATAACTTAAGTGTGAAAGAAGGGATCTAACAAATTTGATGGTTTTTTTTATCTTAGAGAATTTTTTTAGAAAACCTTCTAGTTTTATATTTAAAAGTCCAAAGAAAGCATGATTCACTTATGAATGCCTCTTTCTATTCAAAACGTTTGTCCTTACGAATTTGGATCATGTTATTATTTGAAGACAATCTAAATGAATTTAATCCTCACATAATTGTCCTTTTGATGGAATAGGTACAAAGCTGAAAATCAACAAAGGTACAAAGGCAAACAAAGGAAAAGTGAAGGAGGCTAATGAAGGAAAACAAAGGTGAAGAAGAAAAATGAAAGGAGGAGGATATTTTAAAAAATCAAAGTGTTTTTAAACTCTTTAAGTGTTTGTTCAACACTACTTCACGAAGTTGTTTATCTTTTTGTTTTAGTACACTAATTTTTGTTTGGGTTTAAAAAGAACACTTTGTTTTTTTTGCAAAAGCTAAAACGAACTTTAGGATCACAAACTCACTAGATTTTGTTTGAGGTTAAGAATTGAAACAATCAAAACTCACACTTCATCTTGGTGCTTTAAAACGAACTCACAATTGCTTTGAAGGCTATAAAACGAACAAGTGCTTGAATTGTGTGATTTTGTCTTTGGTGCATTTCAAGTGCATATCCTCTCCCCTTGCGCTTCGTGCGATCTAGGGTGCAAGAGAAACACTCAAAATGCATTTTATTGCTTTGAAACACTTCGATTTGGGCTTAAAAATTGAACAATATCTTGTGCGAGTGTGAGTAGGGGCATTTTCGTATATATTCTCTTTCTTTGTGCCGTCAAAGATTGATCGAGTTACAGATTGTGTCTTTGCTTGCTTTTGTTTATCTTAGAGGGCCTGCCTTGGGGAAAAAGTACTCACCCAAGGGAATGACTCAATCGGTAACACTCTAAAGCCAAGAGTATTTCCAACCGGGATATAAATGTGGGTATTGGTTAAATGCCATTATCACGCGGTTGGCTCTGACAAGATGGATCCGAAAGGGGACTCTTGCAGAATGGGTCAATCTCCACGAACGGAAAGTCCTTACTAGAACCCATGTACTAGAATTTGGAAAAATCCTTGATCTATTTGTTGGTGCAAGAACGGTCATTCTGAAGCCGCCCCACACTTTTACGGTCTTCTAGTAGAGATGGAAAGCATGCCATGGGAGTTTCATGGGTGTTGATGCTTGGCTGCCCCAATTGACGATAATGAGCCGTGGAGGGGAGCCAGTGGGGTCAAGCATCTAACCATCCACTAGAGATAAGCGTAGCTGGACTTGTCCAAGTGGGGATTCAACAAATATTGTCTTTCACATCCATAGGGCTTGTACTTGTTCTTTTTTTGAAAACACAGTGTTGTATTCGAAAACATCTTGCAAACAAACATTCAACATGATTCTCAAAATTTCAATCCCTTTTGAAGAAAAATATCATTGACTCAATCCATATGCTATTGCTTTCCCTTGGGATTCAGGTCCTTAAAGGTTCCTAAGCATTGGATTATACCTCAATTTGTCTTCTTGAGTAAACAATAGGAAAACCCTTGCCTTAAGTTCATTGAATTTCCACATAAAATATCTTGTGGGGTTTAAAGAAATTAAGACATTGGACATTTTAGTTTGAAACTTTAATCAAAGAGAGTGTTTTTGATAAAATAAAGCCATTAAGCAAAGCTAAACAAAAATGAACATTCATGTGTGTTGAAGACTCCAAATCCCAAAAGCACAAATCATTGATTAGAAATCCAAAATGTTCAAATCATTTCTTGGTTACAAAGGTCATTAGGAAGCATTTGCATGATCTTCAATACCTAGATCTAGGCAAACAAAGTGGTATTTTTAGGTTCATCTAGGGATCAAAACATATCAAAACTTTTCATCCATCCTCCAAAACAACATCATCTCATAAATCATCTTTTGAAAAATATTGAAATCATCCTTGATACTAGGCTTTGTGGCAAAATAAAAAATCATCCAAAACATTGAAACCAAGTCCTTGAAAAAATTTATCAAAACACCTTTGGCTAGGTATGTGTAGATGCATCCTTTTGCATATACTTAGTCAAAGTTATCAAAAAATCATCTTGTCTAGCTTAGTGTATGTAGATGAATCCTTCTCCATATACTTAGTGAAACAATCATCTTGTTGGGTAGGTGTGGGTAGATGCATCCTTCTCCTCACACATATCCAAATCATCATCCTTTGAACAAAACTATCCTTTAGATCATTATCAAACATCTTAGGGTTCCTTTTGTTCAAAATCCAAAACAAGGTCAAAATCAAAGTAAAGGAAAAAATCCAAAATCCAAAATCCAATCAAATGCAAGTCCTAAAAGCCTAGTATTTCATTCAAGATCTATCAAAAGCCAAAAACATCCATAACATCCTTAAACATCACCATCATATCACCATCACATTTGATCCTAAAAGCATGCTAAAAACTTTCACTTTGGGACATAAAATAGAGATTAATCCAAAGAATCAAGAGATTCATCTCCCATATTCTCGAAGATTGATCCCCATTTTATGGTTCTAACTAGATCTCAATACAAGAAGAGTATGGAAGCCAACAAAGAAACACCTACTTCAAGTGATCTTAGCCAAACCACTCCTAAAATGAATCCCATTGGGGATGGAAATCTCACAATTAGCCTTCCAACATCATCGCAAAACCCACAAGAAGAAACCCAAGGGGAGGATCTTACCTTGGGAATGTCTCACGAAGAAATAGCTAAAATGCTCCAAAATCCGGACAACCATAGAATCATTAACATCATGATGAGACTTAACCCTTCGTTGTACATGCTTGAACTAGCAAAACAAGGGGCCAAGTTGCCTTCGGATTTTGATGTGAGCACTATAGTAGAGACATCTTTTCCACCAATCTCATCCACCATCCCCATTTCATCTACACCCCCGTCTCAAAACGTCACGGAAAATATCCCACAAATCACAACATCATTTGCTCCAACTCAACCCAACGTTAACAAGGGAAACACATTCCTCAATGCACTTCAATCACATCCCCTTGTGAATAACCAAAACTTGGATGCAAACACCATAGTGGAACAAAACATCCTCCATAATCCATTACACCAAAATGTTCCTCTCACTTTACATTATGACCCATCATCAACATCTTTTCACAGAGCACCACAAACACCTCTTCTCACAAATTCACAAGAGGAGGGAGACATGTTCGGACCAGGGGGAATTTTCAACACCACAACACTCTCACAAGGATTCACTCCCCTTACATTTCCACTTCTCCCACCATCACCATTTTCATCAACACCACTCCTTGGTTTATGGCTTCCCCCTCTACCGAGTATCAATCAAAACAACATCCCAACCATTAATCAAAACATTTTTCCAAATGCTCAAAACTTATTGTTGACATCACAACAACAAACGACAAACACACAAGCAATGGCAACATCACCAAACACCCCCACAACATTGCAAAGCATGGTCTCTCAAGGGCCAATCACATCAACGATGCCACTTACCACATCAACCAATCACGTAATCAACATGACAACACCATCCACCAACCAAATAATCAAAACAACATCATCATCTACCACCATTCCAAATCCACCACCACCTCCACCACCACCAACGTTCACCACATCAAACCAATTCGACTCAACATTACAAGCCACTTTTCAAAGAGGATACCAACAAGTGCAGAAACAAAAATCCATGCAACAAGCCGCTCAAGCTACCAAAGCCGCACAAGTAGCATTACAAGCGCAACAAGCACAACAAGCCCAAGCTTTATTGCAACATCAACAACAACAAGCCGCCCAAGCCACACAAGCATTACAAGCACAAAGGGTCGCTCAAGCACAAATTTTATTACAACAACAAGTAGCGCAAGCGTAATCTCAAGCACAACTTCTTGCACAAGCAGCACAAATGCAAGCATATCAGCAAGCACTAAAGCAATACCAAGAGCAATAAAAAGTAGTAGACTTGGCAGCCCAACAACAAGCGTTGTGGGAATAACAAGCAGAACAACAAGCGTTGTTAGAACAACAACAAGCGCAATAGCAAGCACAACAACAAGCATTTTTGGAACAATAGCAAGCGCAACAACAAGCACAAATCCTAGCACAACAACAACAAGAGCAACAACAAGCATTGTTCATCCAAAAGCAAGTAGAAGCCTACTTCGCCTGCCACAACATACCGATACCATTGAACAATGCACCAACCAACCCATCCATCCAAACCATGATTGTAACACCTCAAAACACATTCATCCCACCCCCTAATCTCTAAAATGATGTGACGACACAACTCAGGTTGCTCTCGCAACAAGTGTTGGACCTTCAATCGGGGCGGACAACCAAATCGCAGAGCAACTTGTGTCCCTATCCATTTGATAGGAGCCTAGACATGAAACCATTCCCTAAGGGATTTGAGATCCCTAAATTTGACAAATATCAAGGGACAGGAAACCCTAAAGATCACATCAGGGAATTCCAGGTTCATTGTATGGAGGTTGCATATGACAATACTTATTTGATGCAGCTATTCCCTAGGAGCTTGGTAGGAAACGCTATAGAATGGTTCTCTCGCTTACCCTCAGGCATCAGAAAATTCCAGGAAATCAGAGATGAATTCATTAGAAACTACACATGTAACATTACAATGGATGTTAGTCTCGAAGAGCTATACGCTCTGAAACAAGGAAAGAATGAATCTTTCGCTTCATTCCTTCAACGATGGTGATCCAAGGCCAATCGAAGCAAATGGACCATGCCAGAAGAACACGTCTACACAATCATAGCCAACCTTGAAAGTCGTCTATCATTCCATCTCAAAGTTTAGGGTATCACCACATATGATCAATTGATCTCCAAGGCACTTAGCATCAAAAGAGCCCTTGTGACTCAACCCATCGAATCAACATCATATCACGAACCGCAAAACAACCGCCCATTATCTAATTACAATGATAAACCTCGTACATGGGTGAGAAACAAGAACATCACCAATGATGGCATCGTTGATGCCAAGGTGGTCATCAGTGGTCCATGCCAAAATACACCTGCACCACAAATCCAAACACCAAATCAAAACACTCATCACACAATGCATCAACCCAACAATAATCCCACCATCAATAACCTCAATGACCAAAGAGGACCACCTCAACGCAAAACATACCCCAAATAAAATACACTACTTTGGGGGAACCACTTGAGTACATCATGAAAAAGCTAATCGACGAAAAACTCATCCAAGCTCCTACATTTGAGAATTATCAAGAACCTGATGTCAAACCTCCTTGGTACAATGAAAAACAACTATGTGAGTTCCACAAAATCAAAGGCCACACCACAAAAAATTTTATGAGATTCAAGAACATCATCCAAGATCTCATCGACAAAAGAATCATAAATGTGGAAACACCTACTGGGAATCGGGATCTTAAAATCTACACGAATTCGATGTCGAATCATGGCAACAAAGGGAATAAGAAGGATAAAGGAAAGGGCAGTGTAAATCATGTATATGAAACAGTTGTTGCCAACCTCAATGAAAACTGCATGGTCATCACCATCAAGGGTGCCCATGTCGAAGATTGTGGAGTCACCACAAGAGGCGGCAAAGTCACCATTGCAGGGTCATCTCAACCAAATAGGGTCCCTTCATCTAGATCCAAAGGCTATAGTGTCGTAGACCAACTCAAAAGAACACCAGCACACATCTCCATCATGGAGTTGTTAAAAATCTCATCAGCGCATAAAAAGATCCTTAAGGAAGCATTAGCCTCATCCACTGTCCCCGTAGACCTCGATGTGGAACAATTCCAAGCTATGGTCGGAAACATCATAACACCTGATCTCCTTACATTTTCTGACCAATATTTTCCCGTCCAACCATCTCACAATCGCGCACTTCACTTGGAAGCCATCATAAATAAAAGAAAAATCAAAAGGGTCTTGGTGGATGGAGGTGCAGGTTTGAACATTTGTTCTCTTAGCCTCATTAAGCAGTTGAAAATAGCAAAAGACTCCATCGACAAAGGGAAAGGCATCACAATAAGAGCATACGATGACCAAGAAAGAGTGTCTCAGGGCACAATCAAACTCCCTATTCAAGTAGGGCCAACACTCATGGAAACCACTTGTTAGGTCTTGGACCTTGACTTGCCATACAATATCCTCTTGGGACGCCCATGGATCCATGCGATGAAAGTCGTAGCATCAACCTTCCACCAATGTGTGAAATTCACACATAATGGACAAAAGGTTACCATCCACGGAGATCCTAAGCCATTCTCATATTGCAAGAATCTTGAGGCCAAATATTACAAAATCCCCCAAGTGCCAAAGAATGATGAGGGCCCATCCACATCATACATCGACCCCTCCACCCTCACGTCCACTTCTACGACAGAGACACCTCCCACTCCTGCCATTCCCACCATCTCTGACATCAAGCTCATCATCTAGGAGGAAGGTTGTGGAAGCTATAGGCTCCCTAATAATGCTTATGTGATAGGAGAATTACCGAAATCTCCTAGATCATGGGGATGCCCGCGAGAAAATCAAGCTTCTACATCACAAATAAATCTTGAGGATTATCTTGAATTCACAAGCTGGGGAGACCTTGGTCAAGAGGTTATTGAGACAGATCCATCCCACATGCTATATCGAGATGAAAGACCAACACCTGAATTACCAATGGATGAGACAAGCAAAGGCTTACACATGATGCTTGCAATGGGCTATGATCGAAACCAGAGATTGGGACAAAATGACAACGGCCTCATAATACCTATCATGCTAGAGACGTGACCCATAACAAATCTTGGTCTTGGATGTGCCACTTCAAGAATAACCATATGTGGCCGAAGTCCTCTGGTTAGAGCCGCTAGTGTTTCTCCTTAGCCAGTACTAGTACAAGTACACTCACCAATAGTCACAGGTAGGGACACACATAATTTTATAACCGAGCCCTACATTAGTAGCGATGACAAAGATACCTTATCCAACCTACCTAGGTTATTTGAAGATACCACCCTGTGTATGATTAGTACCATATCCTTTGAACTAGATAGTCAAAATCATGAGATCCGCTTAGTCTACCCCCAACTGATCGACTATGACCAACGAGGACCACCAGTTCTCAATACATTCAAAAATGATGAGGCGCTCTCAAAATTCATGGGGTTGAGGGATAACATTCTAGATGGAGATCATAAAGCAGGCTTTATAATGGAGTTAGACACACACGCCTATTATGGGGAAACAATTGAATCATTTAGTTGCAAAAGTGAAAAACTAAGAATCATATCCAAGTCCTTGAGTGAAAACCACACTGTGGCACTCTCTAACAAGAAAATAGTAAAAAGAAAGGACGTATCCAATGGTGAAAACCTCTTTGAGGCCCCCGAGGATGAAGGATTCAATCTTCCCTTAAGAGCCATTCATCAAGAGAAGTCAACAGTTTTGGCCGAAAAGTGCAATCCAGTCAACATAGGAATAGAGGAGGCTCCGCATATCACATTCTATGTGGAATCATTATTATCAGAAGAGCAAGAACTCCTAGCAGCATTCCTAAAGGAAAGACAAATAAAATTTGCATGGAGTTATGCTGATATGCCAGGACTTGATCCAAATACTGTGTTCCACCACCTTGTTGTGTATCCAGATGCAAAACCTGTTAGACAAACGCTTCGAAAAATGCATCCTCAAATTGCTTTGTTAGTCAAAATGGAGATCAAAAAACTATTAGATGTTGGATTCATCCGACCAATTGATTATCCAGAATGGGTATCGAACTTGGTACTTGTTTCAAAACTTGATGGAGCTATCATAATCTGTATAGATTTTAGAGATTTGAACAAGGCATGTCCCAAGGATGACTTTCCGCTTCCCAACATCGACATGATAGTAGACATGACAGCAGGGCACGAGATGCTATCGTTAATGGACAGATTTTCAGGATATAACCAGATCATGATAGCAAAAGAAGACCAACACAAGATGACTTTCACTTGTCCGTGGGGGACCTACTGCTGGAACATGATGCCATTCAGCCTAAAGAATGCAAGAGCAACCTATCAAAGGGCCATGATACTGATATTTCATGATATGATTCACAAAACAGTCGAAGACTATGTGGATGACATCTTAGCTAAATCAAGAAAAAGACAAGATCATAGAACAACCCTAAGTGCTATCTTTGACAGATTGGAGGAATACAAGGTCAGACTAAATCCCAAGAAGTGCGTCTTTAGTGTACAATCAGGTAAACTGCTAGGATACATAGTCTCCATGAGGGGTATCGAGGTGGATCTTGTAAAATTCAAAGCAATCCTCGAGATGGAAGCACCAAGGAATTTAAAACAATTGAGAGGTCTCCAAGGAAGGCTCCAATCCATTAGAAGGTTCATAGCATAACTGGCAGATAAGCAGAACCCATACTCTCACCTACTCCACAAGGGAGTAGCGTACAAATGGGATACCAAGTGCAAAGAGGCATTCAACAAAATAAAGGAATATCTACTGACACCACCAGTGTTAATGCCACCTATCCCGAGAAAGCCATTGATCTTATATGTGTTAGCAACAGCAGCAGCCCTTGGAGCTCTCCTAGCCCAGCATGATGAAAATAGAACAGAGAGGGCTATCTACTATATTAGCAGGACAATGGTTGGCCACGAGCTAAATTACTCATTCATCGAGAAAGCTTGCCTCATAGTAGTGTTTGCATCCCAAAAATTCAGACACTACATGTTGGCACACAAGATAAAGCTCATTGCAAAAATTGATCCCCTCAAGTATCTCTTATCCAAGGCAATGCTCACGGATATAATGGAAAAATGGGTGATGATACTGTCAGAGTATGACATCGAGTATGTGGAAAGAAAAGCCATTAAAGGTCAAGTTATTGTAGATCAACTAGCAGAAGCACCCATATATTCTGAGAATCCTCTTGTATCTGAATTTCTAGACGAATCCATCTTTAACCTCAATGTAGCCGATCACTGGAAATTATACTTCGACGGCTCATACACACAACACAGATCAGGAGCTAGTATCTTCTTCATCACCCCCAAGGCTGAATACCATGGTCATACAAACTAGCGTTCCCTTGCACGAACAACATAGCGAAATACGAGGCTTTGACTATAGGTCTCAGGATAGCAATGCAATGAAATATCATAGCCTTCAAAGTCTACGGAGACTCTCAGTTGATCATAAATCAAGTCAATGATGAATATCAAACTAAGGATGACAAGCTAACTCCATACAAGAAATTGGTGGAGACTCTCAAGGAATCCTTCATTGACATAACATTTGAGCATATTCCAAGAACCAACAATAGAGCCATTGACGCCATGGCTACAATTGGGTCTCTAGTAGACATCCCTCACAACGTGCCAAAATATGAATTTCTGATCGAGCAGCTTCTCGTTCCCACATTCAAGGTACCAGAATCAAAATATGTGTGTGATATCATTAGTCCTAGCGATCCTTGGTATCATGACATCTACACTTATCTTCGAATAGGAGTCATACCCGCTGACCTACCATCGAGCCTAAAATGAACCTTTATTAAAAAGGCATCTAGATTTGTCATCCTAGGAGATACCTTATACCATAGAAGCATAGAAGGTACCTTACTACACTGGCTAAATGCTGAGGAGGCATTAACCACTCTAACCGAGGTGCATAACAGTATTTGTGGCTCACACTCGAGTGGAATGACCATTGCCAAGAAATTGCTGAGGCTGGGGTATTACTGGCCCATGATGGAAAGAGAAGCGCATGATCATGCTAAAAGGTGTTTACAATGTCAGTAGCATGGGGATCTCATCCATGCACCAGCTCAAGAGCTCTATCCGATCATCACACCATGGCCTTTCTCACAATAGGGACTTGACCTCATTGGAAAAATCACACCCACCTCATCCAATGGCCATAAATTCATTATAACTGCAACTAAGTACTTCACAAAGTGGCTGGAAGCCATACCCATGACCTATATCACTGGAAAGTAGATCTCAAAATTCATCCTGAACTATCTCATCTGTCATTACGGTGTCCCACAAGCCATTATCTCATATAATGGGACACCATTCAAGAACTAGGAGGTTCACGACTTGTGCGAGAAATTCAAAATCCAACATCGCTTCTCCACCCCGTACTATCCCCAAGGCAATGGCCAAGCAGAATCCATGAACAAAACCATCCTCAAAATCCTCAAGAAAACAGTCAATGACGCAGGTCGTGACTGGCACTTGCAGCTTAATCCCGCCCTCTTGGCTTATCGAACTAGCATCCACACACCCACTGGCGCCACCCCATTCTCCCTGGTCTACGGATCAAAAGTTGTACTACCTATTGAGATCGAGCTCCCATCCCTTAGAATATCATTGCAAAATCTCATCACTGATGAGGACTACCGGGTGTCAAGATTAAATGAGCTGGAGTTACTGGATGAGAGATGCATAGATGCTTTGAATCATCTGCAAGTCTATCAAAATAGACTCAAACGAAGCTACAACAAGAAGATTAGAAGTAGGAGTTTCCAAGTCAGAGAATTGGTCTTAAAAGAAAATCAGAAGAATGTCTCAAATCCCAACAGAAAAGGCAAGTTCGAACCCAATTGGTTAGGGCCTTTCATCGTCACAACAAGCTATAAATCAAGGGCATATAAATTATCAACACTCAAAGGGGAACCTCTATAGGAGCCCATGAATAGCTCCCATCTCAAAAAGTTTTATGCCTAATTCTTTCAAGGTATAGAACCAAAAAATCCAAAAAATCATAAAAAGTCCTGAAAAAATGGTTACTTTGGCGAAAACCTGGCAAACAGGCATCTTGGTAAAAATAAAAAAATAAAAAAAGCAAGAAATCCAAAAAAATTAGAAAAAGGATCAAAAATAGTAAAGAAAAAAAATCATCCTCTGGTGAAAACCACTTTGGTGGCACTTTGGGCAGGTACCTTGGTGAAAACCTGGCAAATAGGCGCCTTGTGTAAATAAGCATTTTTCATCCACCAGGACCTTTATAGCTTGTTCATCATCATCCCTCCATTTCACTTCCATCTATCCATCACATCCATATCTCCATACATTACACATCCATTCGCATCCGCACCATAGCTTGGTCCTATGTTTGTATCATGATCCCTCTTAGTACTACTCAGCCCATTCTCAAGGTTGGTTTGTCCTACCTTTATCGAAGTAGTCTATTGCATCATGCTGGGGGCATGTTCCCATCGGATCAAATTCGTGTATGATCTTAAAATTCTCAAATCAGAAAATCCTAAAACATCAAAACATCAGAAAATCCAAAAACATCAAAACATCAGAAAATCCAAAAACATCAAAACCTTAGAAAATCCAAAAACATCAAAACATTAGAAAATCTAAAAACATCAAAACATTAGAAATTCCAAAAACATTCAAAACATATCAAAATCCAAAAACAGGTCAAAAAGTCATTCAAAAAGTCAAACACAAGGTTGTCTTGTCGAACTACGTCGTCTCTGAGCATGAACATAGGCAAGGTTGATCTTTGATCATCCCCCGAGACATTTAGGTCAGTCCTATAGGAGTCCGTCATAATAAACTGACATTTCATCAAGTATATCTTCATCTGTAAATCAGTCAAGTTGTCAGTCGAACTACGTGGTCTCTGCGTGTATAACGTAGGCAAGGCTAATTTGTTGATCAGCCCCTGATGCCCCTAGGATAGGTCATTAGGTTAGTCTCTTCATCAAAATATCAGAAAATCCCAAAAATATTGGAAAATTGAAAAATCAAAACATTTGAAAATCTAAAAAAATTACCAAAAACAACCTCAAAACATTGCAAAACATCAAAAACATCCAAATATTTGAAAAAAACCCATCCACCTCATCTCGCTTGCACCCACAATAAACACCATTCATAATAAACTGATTGTCATCCTCAACCTTTGGTGAAACAGTTAGAAACAAGTCTAGCAGGTTAAAAGTAAAACTCAAAAGCGTCAAGTCTCAAGTCTTAGTCAGTACGTAAACAAGATGATCAGGTCTTTGTGTCGATAGTCCATCATCCAAACAATCTCATATCAATCATTTGATAACATCATGTCCTAGGATGAATCCTTCCTACAAGGGGCATTATTTATCAGAAAGAACATGTTGGATAAACGAAATGACATGCCGCCATCCACTAACATGTCCTAGGATGTATCCTTCCTACAATGGGCATTATCTTTTGGCAATAAGTTTCAGTTCTTATCCTTAAAAACACATTCCCTTTTGGTTAGCAGTATTGAAGAACATCAACTTGTTTGTGTGCTTTATCTTTTCCTTTTGACTTATCTTATTGCGCTCAGTCCAAGGACCTCTCAATGATATCCGAACAAAGGATTTAGAGAGATAGGAATGGGGCAATGATCATTATTGTTTTGTCTGTTGTGCTTGTTGGACGTTCTTGTAAAATAACTTGGTGAATACTTTCTTTGTTAGATATGTATGGAGGATGTTTTGGATAGCTTGTTGACTATTGCATTGATTGGTTATACCTCTCTGTATTTTGGTCCGAGATGTTTGAAACTTCTAAAGTACATCCTATCAAGGTTTTTGTATGTCAGGTGTGAACAAGAATACTCCTATCTATTTGTCGAGTCAAAGTACATCACACTAAGTACCACACCATCCTGGTCCTTTATACCTTAATGCATCGTACTTATGTGTGTTATCAAACATAAAGTAAGTGACCCTTTTAAAATCCCAATCCTTGATAAGCAAATCATCCATCTATCATCATCATTTCTCATCGTCATTTCTCATCATCATCTCTCATAATGTTGGCTTGTTGGATCCTCTTGTCATCATCTAATTTCTTCATTTTCCGCATTAACATCACAGCATGAATAGTTAATCATCATCACCAATTCATCCATCATGCATCCATCATGCATCCATCGTGCATTCATATCATCATCATAATATAGATCTGTTAGTCTAAGCATCTCATAAATCATCCATTGCATAATTACAACATATCACATCATCAATCTCATCCAACTCATATCATATCATCATTTAAGTTGTTTAGGATAATATAGATTTGTTATTCTAAGCATCTTAAAATCATCTCATTTGCATCGCCATCCATAACCACCCATTTTGAACCTCTTTATCGTGAGATCAAACCTCAAATCAAATATTTTAGCTCGATCTCTCGAGGGGGCAATGTACCAGTGTACTTTCCGCTGGGGCATCCAAAAAATGAGAATTTTTTTAATTTTGATCGCGGCAAGTTTATTCTTTGAACCAACACAACAAGTACATTGCTTCAAAGAGGGGCAAAATGTAGACATGCAAAATTAACATTCTGCATTTGATTAGGCTCATTCATCAACTGAATTATATTCCACATTAGGTCCATTCATTGGTTAATCAGGTTCACCTTCATTCATTCAGCAAGTAATTTCATTAATCTCCATTTCCCAAATTCATTTATTTAAAATCAAATAAACATTTTCATCAACCTTTTAATAAATCAAACATCCATTTAAATCAAATCCTAAATCATATTCCATCATTTTCTAATTCAAATAAATCAAATATCAAAGTCCTAAAAGTCAACTCACCTAATCATCATTAAATTAACATAATCATCATTTATTTAATCTAATCATGATTAAATACTAATCTCACCCACTTGCATTCTCTAGATATCTCCACTTGCACAAATAAATCAATTTTATTGAATTATTAAAAAACCCTCATTTTCCCTCAACATGACAAGTCCAACATTGCATTTATTGCTGTTTTTCTTGTCCCCCTCTCAAAATTTATTGCAAAATTTGAATTTGAATTCTCCCTCTCATGGGCACTCTTCCCAAATCTTGCACAACCATTGGCCTATCATCATTTTACAAATGGCCTCTCCTCATTGGTGGATCTTTAGTCCCACATTCACCATCTTGGCCAATCTATCATCAAGAAAATCTATAAAAGAAGGCCTTCATTCTCATTCAAGGGGCCACAAATTTTATGCAAGGTTACTCTCTTAATTTGAGAACTCATCTTGCTCATCATTTCCATTGCATTTACATCATCTTGAGCTTTGATCAAGGGTTGGGAAAGGGTCACTAGCACATGTGACACCAATCCACTATGGAATAGGTGATTTTTGTTGTTTTCATAATGTTTTTAGTTTCATTTGGTCATGTATTGCATTTGGAAACATCTACAAGGTATTTCATAGGAGTTATTTTGATAAATTTGTGAAGTACTAACCCATGTTTGAGATATTAGTATTTGCAGATTTAAAAAGATGCTCACACAACGCAAGAAGATCATGGAGAAAAACAAGGAAAAACAACCATAAGTGATTTGTGTCAAAATGAATTCGACCCTTGGGTATCTAGCAACCCTCCACCTAATCCCCCTAAAATACCACAAGATCTTCTAGAGGGAGGTTGCCATGTGGAGGATGTCAACACCAATTATAAAGAGATGTCCCAAGATGAATTACTTGAATTAGTGCAAAATACAGAAACCCACAAACTTGTCAACACGGTCATGAAATTAAATCCCACCCAATACATGTTGGCATTGGGAAAAGAAGGGGGTAAACTCCCTTCCACTTTTGAAGTAAGAACCATTGTGGAGCACCTTTAGTGAACATTCCATAAATATCATTTGCACCCTCATTCCCAAGTATAATCCAACCAATTTCTCAACCATCATCATCTCACACACCAAGCCAACCTATGATCACCAAAGGAAGCTCACTACTCCAAGACCTTCAAGGGCACCGACTTGCCAATAATCAAAACTTAGAGTCCAACACAATCCTGGGTATACCTAGCACCGTCCCACAAGACCCTAAACATCCATATGTGTCACTTGTCTTCAACAAATCAAACATATCATCCACTTTCCATGCCACACCCACTTATGCCTTTTATACAGAAGGTTACACCCCCAACATCTCACAAGGACAAGTTGGTCTATTCAGACAAGTGGGTACCTTTAATGCTTCCTCTTCACTTCCACAAGCAAACATATCACAATCATAACCAAAATTCTCTATCATGACACCATCACTTACACCAATCCATGCTATAGGATAGATCAATTCATTGAACACATCGATCTAAAATCAACCAAATCAAGTCAACCCTCAAAACACAAATCAAATAAACACACCCATCATGTCAAATCCTCCAAACATGCCACTGATATTGCAACACCAAGTGTCATTGTCCCAAATATCTCAACCACCAATCACATCATCAACACCTCAAACATCTCAAAGTTTAGTCTCACAAGGAATAAGCACATCAAATACGGTTCCAAATCCACCATTTATCACCCAACCCCTCATCATTACACAATTGTAATGTCGTAAAATTGCACCCCTTGCAATTTCACATATATTCTTGTATCCACTTTAGTGTCCACTCCCTTAGCACTTGTGTAGGTTCATTTTAGCCCCTGCATAAGCCTTTTTCCCCTCTTAGGATGCTCAACACCCCTTTTAGTAGCTACCTTCATGTGTCAGCTTTGTGTCAAACCTTATGCTTTTCCCGTTCATGTCATTTTGTAGCATGATGTGTCTGGACACTAGCACATTGTGTGGACATCTGCACACCGCACTATCATCCTGCAACATTTCAATGTTCAAACGACCATTTCCGAGCATGTTTTCCACTTGTCACCTACCTTTGTTGGTGGTAATAGCTTGGGACACCTTGTAACCACCATAGAAGCTTCTTTTCCCTCTTTAAAACCTACATTTTTGACTCATTTGGCTTCTAGCTTCTCTCTAGCTTTTGCTCCTACCTTTTCCTCTCTTTCTCTTGCTATCTTGCTTGCACAACTCCATAGAACTTGTTATAGCAGCACTCTCAAGCTCTTATAACACCCTTTGTAACACCCTTGGCTCTTGCAACTATCTTTGCCTCCCTCTTTGGCTTCCCTAAGCCTTGCAGCTAATATCTCTCTTTCCTTATGCTTGCAAGCATCTTGGGATTTCACACATTCCCCATCTATTGCATCTATATTTTGTGATACAGTTTCTCCTCCTCGAGTGGGGTTTTATTTTAACACTCATCGCATACTTTATTTCTCTCTATCTATTTGGCTGTCCATGGAGATAGGAACACCAAAATGGGGGTTTGATTGAGGCAAACCCTTATACAACCCCAATAATTTCTCCAGATCTTACGCATGTAGGTATTGAAGAAATTCATGTGTTGGAGGCTTCATTACTTGGATTGCTATGAGAAGTTTCTATCTCTTATTCCCTTACCTTATCATTTCTACTTCATTTTATTTCACTTATGTTACATTCTATGACTTTCCTACATTCTAGAAGTTTTTAGTTATCAGATTCCTAGTAGTTGCTTTTTGTTTTATGTGATAAACTCAGTTTCTAGTCCTTACGAGATGCCAACATGCCTCTGGGACATTCTCATGTCACATTTTTTTCCTCATTTTGTGTTGTCATCCTTTTTCCAAGAATTCATCACTTTGTCCATAAAACCTATGTGACCTACTCTTTCTGATCCTAAAACTCTTATGTTATTCCTTGAGGTAGTTTAGGGCAGTTCGCCCCTTGGGAATCTCATGAGAATAAAGAGACTCATGAGTAGTGAATCCTCCTTCTCTACAAAAACAACCACCTCAACAACCACCATAGCAACCTCTGAGCATAACATCACAACAAAATCTGCCACCCCCACATCAAAATATTCACACAACAAATTAGTATAGCATCACATTACAAGCAACACAACAAGCATATAAAAAAGAACTGCAACAATTTTAAACACAATAGGAACAACAATTAGCCTAGGAACAAGTGCAAGCACAAGCCTTGCTACAACAACAACAACAACAATAACAAGCAGTACAAGAACAATCCCAAGCCCAAGTGCAAGCCCAAGCCTTGCAACAACAACAAGCATATGTAAAGCTTTAGAACTTGAAATAAATGTCCTAAAAATAAAGGGTTGAATATACTATTGTAGACACTTAAAAATCTCTCAATGGATCACATTGGCTAACTAGCATCATTTCCTCTTGAAACCCATCCTCTTTTTGCTTAATTGATTAAATTAACCTAGCTATTTAATTAATTGCATCATTTTCATCTATTAACCTAGTTCATTTAATTAAGTTAATTCCCCCCTTTCATGGTAACATTTCATCTCATTAAATTAAATAAATCTAACTATTTAATTTAATTCCCCAAGTCTTCTTATTTAATTAAATAACCCTAACTTATTTAATTAAATGTCATTTCACATTTTCCCCATTTATTAAATCATTTAATTTAATGAATATCATTTTATTCTTCTAAATCCCCTAATTGCATGATTAAACCCTTGTTTAATTAACAATTATTTAATTAATCTAATTCTCTCCCACTTGCAAGGGAATATTCCTCCTTTGCACATTCCTCCAAAAGGGGAATATTCCCATGGAATATTTCCTCCCCTTTTGCACAATTAAAATTTGTTTAAATTTGAAAAATATCCTTTTCTCTCTCCTCCAATCATTTGAAAAGGGATATTCTCACAAAGTTTCATGTGCAAGATAGCTTGAAACCTCTTGTGCAAGTTAACTTTTGACCTCTTGTACAGGTCAACAATGTGCTTGTTTGGAAGGGATGAGAATCCTTGATTAAACCTCATCTTGCATTCTCACCCATTGATGGGAATCCATGATCCATTCCTCCCATTTCCTCCATCCTTGATCATTGATTAAATTTTTTGATCTCGACCCTCCATTTCTCATTTGCTTTCCTATAAATAGAACACTATTTGGAGAAAAATGAATCCATCTTTCAGAGCAAGCTTATGTTGTTGAAATCACTCACACTCACACTCATATTTTAGCACACATTTATCATCTTTTAATTCATTTTAGTTGCATTAATTAGCTTTAAGCTTCCAATCATGGCTTCCATGATCACATAATGCACCCATTTAGCTTATTTATTAATTAGGGTTTCAATATTTTTAGCTTAGAATCCATTTAGAATTAGCTTGGCATTTGTATATCTTTATCATTTAACATAAAACCATGTTTAATTAACTTGCATTATGCTCATTTAGATTAAAATCATGTTTACATACACATCTCTTATTAGTTATGTTAATTTTCTCCAATAAAACTAACTAGAACAAGCTCATTTATCCATGGGATTGGGAAAGGGTCGTCATTCCACATCAATGTGACACCAATCTCACAATGGGATAAGTTTCATATGGCTTAGAGTAGACATTTTAATGATTCTATAGTTTAGAATGCTTAGTTTTGATAAATTTTTAGTTTAATCTTCATTTGATTGATCCTATTGAGATTTAACGTTAGTGGCTTCGTTATGCTTCAATTCTTCATGGATCAAGTGTAATTGACCCATACTAATCCGTCAATCAAATTCTAGCACTAGAAGGATGAAAAATTGATCAAATTTAATCAATTTTTATCTCGAATTCTGTTCGTTTTGACTTTTGCAGGATAGAGTGATGCCCAACTCAATTTCAGCGATGCACTTTATTGGGTGTGGCCATATAGCGACACTATTGTCATTTCAAACAATGACGCCTATTAAATGCACCAACAATAATTAAACAAATGGCGACACTAATACTTTTTAGAGGTATCAAAGATTTTAAAATGGTGACACACCTCAAAATGGTGACACTATCATGCTCATTGTTTTCTCTGTAGAGCGACGCCCAAATTCACTAGAGCGACACTTAAATGACTTATAGTGACGCTATCATGAATAGTGATTCCCATCTCTAGTAAGCAAAATCATGATTAGTTTTCAGCATGTGCTTTAATTTTTTGACTTTATCTAAATTCTAAGATGTCACTGACTTCTTGTTTTTGCTTTTTAGACTAATTGGTTTTGAAAATTTTGAGAAAACTAGGAAAAAAGTTACCCCAACTTGTTGGGGTCATAACTTTCTACTCATTGCTCGAAATTCAAATCCATTTGCACCGTTGGAGAGCTCTCCAAGAGTACTAATTCAATCCCTAAAAAAATGTGCCTTTGGAAAAACATTTTAAGGACCAATGCGAGTTTCAACCCCAAATTCAACTCTAAAGGCCTCCGAAAATGCGATTTACTACAACATAGAAAAAATCATTTTTTTTTGAAAATTTTAATTTTTGGTTTTTCTTAGTTTTAGTTATTGTAAGAGTGTTTTGACACTTGTGGGGAAATTATAACCCATCATATGTTGCTTTGGTTTATGTTTTAGGACCACTAAATTTCCATTGGGTTTTAAAACTTACAATCTTGGGACCAACTAGCTTTCAATTGGGCTTAAAATTTATTTTCAAAGTTGGTTAAAATTGAACCATTACATCATCATTTTAATTTGGGATTAAAATTGAACAAGGCAACTTAACATTTTTTTAGTGCATAAAATGAATTCATCTTCGCTTTAGGGGTTAAAATTAATGAGTGTTGTGTTGTGATTTACATCTTTGTTATTAAATGCATATGTAATTCTCTTGTGCCACTCGACGATCTTGAGAAAAAAAAACATTCCTTAACACTTTGTAAAATCACCTACATCTTTCAATTGGATTAAAAATGAACCCCTTTCTAGTGTAGGGAAAAGGTGTGGTGTGTTTTCTCTCCTTGTTTCATGCAAACTAGGATGATCGAACTACAAGAGTACTTCCTTTCTATTGTTTATCTTTAGAGGGCCTACCTCCCCACTTCAAAAGGAGGGAACGACCCAAGTGGTAATGAGTTAAAGCCAAGTTGTTTCAAGTCGCTATATAAAATGTGTTTGTGATGAAATTCATAAACAATAGGTGCATATGCATCATACTGACAAGTGTCACCCTTAGTATCCATGTGATATGCTAAAATCTCTTCATAGGAAGAGACTGGGAGGCCTCTTGATTCTATATAATTTTGAGCTAATCTTATCAAGCGTATGGCCACCTTCAATGAAAGCCCTTATTATGAACCACTTGTTTAGAATCCAAAATCCTCAATTCTTGTTGGTGCAAGAACGATTGTTTTGAAGCTGCCTCACATTTGTACATTCATTGTTGAAATAGAAAAATCCTTAGGATCTTAGGATCTTCAGGATTTTGAGATTTGGTGGTCCTGAGAAGTGTGTGCCATGGAGTGGATCCAATGCCACCAAATCTCTAACTATTCACATTGTCTTAGTGTTAGGAGAAATCCGAGTAGGGTTTCAACAAGTAGTATCTTTTGAGCCTAGATTGTAAAAACTTGTGAGTTAGTTTAATACTTTGCTTGGTTCCAAAACATTACAAAAAAACATTCATAATCTTTTCAAAATTTCAAACCCTTTGGTCTATGTATGGATACCTTTTGAAATAGCCTTGATCTTAATGCTTATCCTAAGGATTTATATCCTTAGAGATTTCTAAATATGTTGACTTATATCTCAATCCATATTTTACAAAGCCAACATAGGCAACTATGGCTTAAATCTCATCCTTTTCAAAAAATGAACATTGTGACATCTATGATTTTTTTGACATAGAAATTTAGTTTAAAAACATAATAAAGACAAGTGTATGTGGTAAAAATAACCTCATTAATCTAAGATTAAATCAAATGAACACCCCACATTAATGTATGTTCAAATCACTGATTCCCCAAACATAAGAAAATTGAGACAAGGAAAGCATTGCAAAATGTTGAGTCCAAGTTCCATTATCCAAAATCATTGAGTTCTTAGGGTTTGATCAATTTAAGAGGTATAGCATGTTTCTCATCACCTTAGTCTTTGAAAACAAAGGTTCACTATAGGTCAACATTGGGTCAAACATCTCATCCAGTCCTTCATCAAAATTCATCCTTCATCTCACCAAACTTTGCAAAAAATTAAAATACACTTTGGACTTGGACATCTATCAATCAAACCAACCCCTAACTTAACTAATTTGTATGTGAAATGAATCCTTTTCTATGCATTTAGCTAAGTTAGTTATCACTTTTGGACTAGTCTATCTTGAAGGTCACAAGTCTACACTAAAGATTCTTAAGTTCATAAACATCCTTTATTGAAATATCAAACAATCAAACCTTTAAGTCAAAAGTGTTTTTCCAAAACATTTGCAAAGACCACTTTCCATATCATCCACCTTGTCATTCCCCATTATCATCATTGGTCCAAAAAGACTTAGAGGGTCCCTTTTACCTAAATTTGAGTCAAATAGAGAGTTTAAACATCACAAATCTCAACACAACTCTCCTATAGGTGACTCAAAATTCATGGTAAAGACAAGATCACAACAAAAGAGAATCATGGAGAAAACCACAGTCACATCCACCTCAAGTGATCTAAATCCTCAAGAATTTTATCTGAGAAGTCATGTTACCCCATTAAAACAACCCTCATCTCCATCAAGACCATATGAGATAGAAGACATCACGAACAACCCATTTGGATTTAGTAGGGAATAAATCATGGAATACAAGCCTTAGAAAATATGGCTCGAATTTCCCCATCTTTTGTTTCAAAATCATTGACACAAGGCTTAACTTCATCTATGATTCAACCAACTCCATCCCTTTTTCCAAGCCAACCCTTAACATCTAGTCTTGCAACTTAGCTAGGAACCAACCTTGGTCTCACTTCATGTCTAGGAACAAACACAACTTTGGGTATTCACAAAATGACCATTTTGTTAACCGCCAACCTTCCCCAAAACACAAGTTGGATACCAACCTTTGGAAAACCCATTACATTCCATGATGCCACAACAACCTAGACATTTAAAGCACAACCATCTTCATCCATTATCACAAATACTCCAAGTGTTCCTAGTGTTACATAAGGTAATGTGAACCAAGTGCCTCAAGTAGGAAAAAAAGGGGAAGTTAATACTCTCACACAAAGTCAACCCTTGAAAAGTGGTTCCAACAACCTCATTGACACATCAAAGCAAGTGGTTATCCAAACTACTCAATTCAATCCATCATCCACATCAAACCCATTTATCATCAATCCAAATCAAAACACCTTGGTTACGAATCCCATCAACCAATGTAATACCTTGATCACACCTCAAATACAACAAGGTAAAGCCCTACCCATCGATCAAGAGAACCCTTTCAATCAGTTACAAGGTCTGAATGTGCCATTACCATCATAATACCAAATGACACCAACATCATCTTTCCCCTTGGTCCCCCACACCATGAAAAATAAAATGGGACCTCAAACTTACATTCCTCCACCTAAATACAATATCTTACAAGGAATGTTGAACAAAGGGAACCCCCAATCTCTCATCAACAACTTGCAACCCACACAAAACATAAACACCCAAAACCCATCACAAATGTCTCAAAAATCAAATGATCCTACATTACAAATGCATGCCTTAGCTTTACAACAAGCACAACATGCTTACTAGCAAGCCGTCCAATAAAAAAAATCCAACAAGCAGCCTTAGTAGCACAACATAATCATCAAGAAACCTTAGTAGCACAACAACAACAACAACAAGCAGCTTTAGCAGCACAACAAAAAGTAGCCTTAGCAGTGCAACAACAACAAGAAGCTCAACAAGCCACCTTAGTAGTAGAACAACAACAAGTCCAACAAGCCACCTTTGTAGCACAACAAAAACAAAAATCCCAACAAGCTACCTTTTCTGCACAACAACAAGCTCAACAAAAAGCCTTACTAGATCAATAGTATGCCCAACAACAACAACAAAAAAGTTCCTACTACAATCCTCAACAGAACATCATCAATACAAACACGCTAGGAACATATACATCCACACCTCAATCACTTGCATAGAATCTCACACCACCATACACACCATAAAACACCTCATAATATTAGAATCCCATGTACAACCCATTTGTCATCACATAATATGCAACATATGTTCCTCCACCAAACCCACAAGATGATATAGCATCGCAACTTAAGGCATTATCGCAAGAAATGCAGTATTTATGAATGGGAAAGATGAAGAAGTCCCCTACACAACAAAACCTATGTCCTTATACATTCGATCAAAAAATCACAATGGTACCTTTTCCTCTTGAATTTGAGGTCACCAAATTTGATAAATACAAAGGGAGAGGAAATCCTATGGACCATTTCAAGGAATTCAATGTCATGTGGATGGAGGTGGCCTATAATGATTCCTACTTAATGCACCTTTTCCCACAAAGTTTAACAGGTCTTGCCATGGATTGGTTTTCATAGTTACCTCCAAGCATCAAAACCTTCCAAGAAATCATTGATATATTCATAGATCACTTATCCTTCAATCTTGACATGGATGTAAGCTTAGAAGAGTTGTATACTCTCAAACAAAACAAAGGAGAATATTTCACCAATTTCTTGCAATGATGGAGACAAAGAGCTAGTAAGAGAAAGTGGCAACTTCCTGATGAACTAGTTGGAATTATTAGAGAAAATGTTGATCCTGATCTATCCTTCCACTTGAAAAATGTAATGCATTACCTCTTATGATGAGCTTGTCCCTAGAGCCCTTAACATTGAGAGAACCCTAATCTCACAAGGGGACACATAAGTGTATAAAGACAACTGCCCATCCACTAATTTTAATGACAAGCCCCATTATTGGGCCAAGAACAAAATTTTTACTAGTGATGGTGTTGTTGATACAAAGGTGGTCTTAATGACTACAAGACAAGAAAACACACAAACCATGAATACACAACAACCATACATGCCATCGCCAAATGATCAACCAAAGATCAATGCTACAAATAGTCAACTTGGACAACAAAGAACAAATAATGCTCCTAAACAAAAATTCACTTCCTTAGGGGAACCTATGGAGTATGCATTGAAGTGATTGATAGAGTTTAACCTTATCACACTCCCCGATTTCTTGAACTATCAAGAGCCACAAGTCAAACCTTGTAGCTTCAGAGAAGATCAGTTTTGTGAATTTCACCGATACAAAGGTTATAACACACAAAATTGTTTTAGACTCAAACATATAATATAAGATCTTATTGAACAAGGATACATTCATGTTGATAAAAAATATGTGAATGAAAATCTAAAAATTTACACAAACCCTATGCCTGATCGTACAAAAGCAAAAGATTCAGGAAATGCATCGACCTTAGAAAACATAAACAGTATCCATGATACCATAGTGGGACATATTAATTCATCACAACATAAGGAATAAAACACGTATCAAGATACTATTTTAAAACAAATTCCAAACCCATCAACAATGTTTAGCAATATTTTAACCATAATGACATCAAGTGGATATCAGATTATGATATCTCTCCTGCATATGACTCAAAAATTGGGCATGTTGAAGAAGTTCCAAATGAGCAAGAAATATCCATTATCACACCCATACCCACTGACTGTTGTGAAGAATCTTTTACCGATGATATATCATCAATCCAAGGATCATGTCAAGAGGAGGCTCTTGAGGATAACAAAAGTTATTCCAAATTGAGTTGGGATCAAGAACCCCTATCCCCAAAGTTTCACCAAGAGCTAAGGGAAATCTTCCAAACCATTTGAAACTCCAAAGATGTCCCCAATATCACCCCTATGATATTTCTTTTTGATGGGCATATAGACTGTCTTCATCCAATACAAGAGTCTCCCACTCTTGATATACCTACACAAGAGCAAGCAAGGGTCGAGATTCTTGATTCTTACAATGATAGTGCATTATCAACATCTTTTGAATCAACATCAACAAATAACAATGTCATAAAATGAAAGCAAATAGTTCATGAGCAAGCAACAGTTAAGATTTCTAATTCTTACAGTGAATGTGCATCATCGACATCTTTTGAAACAACACCAACATCTCTTGAAATAGTATCAACAAATAATGATGTCATAGAACCAGAGCAAAAAACTCATATTCCTAAATAGTAGGAACCCATAGCAATATCATGTGTTCATGACAAGTCATATTCAGTGGCTATGGATCAAAGGGTACATTATCAAGGAAAAGGATTAGGTATTGATCATACCTTCACAACACCGAGGGAAATATTGTCTACAAAAAACATCAACATATGGGGCACAAAGGATCCTTATGATGAAAACACTATCAAAACTACAACTAGTCATATCATGAATCATCATCCACCCATCATCTCATACACAAATTAGGACCAATGTAGAAAGAAAAATTCCTATCAAAGCAAGGAGAAGATCATCAAATAAAATGAAGCAATAAATAAAAAGGGACATGTCAAGTACAAATGGATACCAAGGAAAAACAAAGAAAATCATCCCTCCAAAACTCCATTAGTCAAAGAAACTATGGGGAAAAATAAAAAGGAGAAAGGTATCCATCAAAATTATCCTCAAAAGAAAAAGAAATCTTCTCAAATAAGGGACGAAGTATATCCAAGGGTTGGTACTAATTCCATGAAAACCTCCATTCCCACCCATCATTGATCATCTTCCCAAGTTTGGAGAGTCAAAGGATCCAAACTATCGACCAATCCATCTCATATTCCTTCATGCATATCACCATCCATTCCATTTATGATATCCAATTCTCTCATTGACCGTGTGTTGGCAACCACTCTTCATCATAAGGATTCTAAAGGAACTCTATCACGATGTGTGAACATAGACAAGGTTAATTCCAGTCTCGATAAGGCATATTAGAGTTCTTCAAGGTTGCACCCAAGTGCTTGCATCTTAGAAAAGCAACTTCTTCAAGCAAGATATCACTGGCACATTATGATAGTGGCCTCTACATCAGTACCACTAGGTGGTTCAACATGAGGGTAACATTTCCAAAAAAATTAAAAAAATTAAAAAATTAAAAAACAAATAAAATAGTAAAAATAAAAATTGTCCTCTAGTGAAAACCACTACGATGGAACTTTGGGAAAGTACCATGATGAAAACCTATCAAACATGCATCATGAGTAGAATTGAGTGTCAGTACGATCCTTCTCAGATAGAACCATCTCATACTTATCATGATAAATCCAATGTTCCCTCCATCCATCCAATCCAAATTCATCTAGATATTCCATTTTATCTTGATCTTGACAAAGATTCAGCGTATACTTCAACTCTACTCATGGAAATTTTTTTACAAGATCTTTACAATTTTATCTCATGAAGCCCCATAGCCCATATCTAGCATGACAAATCTCTCTCAAACTCTTCGCATTAACATTACCTATCTTGGTTATCCATTGCATTATGAAGAATTGCTAGACATTGGGGGTAGGGTATTGCACTTTTGTTTTCAAATAACTCTTGATCCATGTCTTATACCCCATAATGTGACATCGACATCATGATCTAGGTACCATTTACCTCGAATCTTAGATAAAACACCAAAAAAAATCATAAAAAATTCATCAAAAAATCCAAAAACATCTAAATCCTGAACAACTAAAATCCAAAAACATTCAAAAAAATTTAAAGGAAAAATCCCAAAACATCTAGAAAACATCACATCAAAACCCGAAAAAGGCCAAACATCAAAAATCCAAAAACAATATAAGGTTGAACTATGTTGTCTTTGAGATTGAACGTAAGCAAGGCCATCATTGATGTTCCCTTGAGACACCCTAGGTCAATCCTTTAGGAGTCCATCATAATAAACTGGAATTCTCTCAACAATTCATAACTTCATCTTCAATAAGTCGAGTCAGTCGAACTACCTAGTCTTTGTGCGTATAACGTAGGCAAGGATTATCTTTTATCTACCCTTGAGACCCCTAGGATAGGTTCTTGGTTGAAACTCTAGCAATTCCAAAATCAGCAAGTTGCACAACAAGCCTAGGCATAGCAAGTTGCACAACAAGCACAACAAGCTTCCCAAGCACAAGCTCAAGCTTTATTGCAACAATAGCAAGCCACACAAGTTGCTCAAGCAACACAAGTTGCTGAAGCTACACAGGATCCACAAGCTAGCCAAGCTGCCCAACAAGCTACTTAGCAACCAACATACTGGAAAGCATTGCAACAATATCAAGAGCAACAAGAAGCATCTCAACTACTAGCCCAACAACAAGTGTTGTTGGCACAACAATAATAAGCCCAACAAAAAGAATTGTTGGCTCAACAATAGCAAGACCAACAACAAGCGTTGTTGGCACAACAAAAAAATATAGGCATACTTGGTGTAGGAAAGATTGCAACTACCTCCCACAAATAGAAAAAATCCACCCATCCCTCCAACAATTAGACCACCTCAAAATGATTTCATTTCACCTCCTGATCCCCAAGATGATGTATCGGCACAAATCAAATTTCTATCACAACAAGTTTTGGACCTTCAATAAGGGAAAAAAACAAAAACACCAAAGAATTTATGACTTTATCCATTTGACAAGAGCATTGTGATGAAACCATTCCCACAAGGATTTGAAATCCCTAATTTTGACAAATATTGTGGGATGAGAAACCCTGAAGATCACATCATGGAATTCCATGTAAATTGTATGGAGGTCGCATACGGCGATACCTACCTAATGTGTCTGTTCCCTCAAAGTTTGGCTAGACCTACCATGGAATGGTTCTCTTGTTTCCCTTTTGGAATCAAAAATTTCCAAGAAATCATGGACGCATTCATATAAAACTATTCATTCAACATAGGTATGGATGTGAGTCTAGAAGAACTATCAACTTTAAAACAATCCAAGGGGGATATATTTTCTTCCTTCTTACAATGATGGTGAACCAAGGCCAACAAAAGAAAATGGGCCATGCCAAAGGAGCAAAAAATATGTACCATCATTGCTAATCTCAAAAAAACCTTGTCTTTCCATCTAAAATGCAGTACATCACCACATACGACCAGTTGATTATCAAGGCGCTCAACAATGAATGAGCCCTTATTGCACAAGGGAGAACACCTACTTATCAAGACAACTGCCCATCCACTAGCTATAACAAAAAAACCTTACACATGGGTAAAAAACAAGAATGTCACCAATGATGGTGTTGTGGATGCCAAAGTTGTGATCAATTCTCCAAGGGAAAACACACAAACATATCAACAACCACAGAACATCAATCAAGGAAACAAACAAGCTAACATTGTAATACAACAACCAAACAACCAAGCTGTCAATAATCTGAACAATCAAGGGGGACCACCCCCACAAAACAAATAATCCCCCAAGTGGAAATACACACCCCTTGGGGAATCAATTGAATCTATCATGAAGAAACTGGTGCATTAAGCTCAATCTTTGACAGGCTAGAGGAGTATAAAGTTAGAATCAATCCAAAGAAGTGCATCTTCAGTTTACAATTAGGGAAGTTGTTAGGGTACATTGTGTCTATGAGAGGAATTAAGAAAGATCCCACCAAGGTCAAGGAAATTCTCGAAATGGAGGCACCCAAGATATTGAAATAGTTAAGAGGCTTACAAGGAAGACACCAATCTATCTATCAATTTATAGAACAATTAGTAGACAAGGCAATCCAATATTCTCATCTACTCCACAAGGGGGTATCATACAAATGGGACAAGAGATGTGATCAGGCATTCAACAAGATTAAGGAGTACTTGCTCACACCACCAGTCCTTATGCCACCAATTCCAAACAAGCCATTAATCCTATACATATCAGCAACAACAGTAGCCCTTGGTGCTCTCTTAGCTCAACATGATGAAAATAGGACAGAGAGCTATTTACTATATCAACCAAACCATGGTAGGGAATGATTTGAACTATGCATTCATCGAAAAGGCTTGCCTAGTAGTAGTGTTTGCCTCACAAATATTCAGGCACTACATGTTAGCCCATAAAATAAAACTCATTGCCAATATTGACCCACTCAAATACTTACTTTCTAAAGAAATGCTCACAAGATAGATGACTAAGTGGGTTATGATCCTATTAGAGTATGATATTGAGTATGTGGAACAAAAGGCTATTAAGGAACAAGTGATTGCAGATCAACTAGCAGAGGCACCCATATATTAAGAAAACCCACTAATATCAAAGTTCACTGATGAATCAATCTTTAACCTAAGCATAGTAGATCACTGGAAGGTGTATTTTGATGGATCCTACACACAACATGGGTTAGGAGATGGAGTATTTTTCATCATGCCACAAGGAGACTACATACCAAGATCATACAGGTTGGCATTCCTTGCACGAAAAATATTACAAAATATGAAGCTCTCATCATAGGACTCATAATAGTAGTGTAGTGGCAGATCATGGCATTTAAGGTCTATGGATATTCACAACTAATAATCAATCAAGTAAATGATGAATACCAGATAAAAGATGACAAGTTGACTCCATACAAGAAAGTGGTGGAAAGCCTCAAAGACTTCTTCATTGACATCATGTTTGAGAAGATACCAAGGGAAAGCAATAGAGTAGAAGATGCCATGGTGACAATTGGATCACTATTGGATATCCCATGCAACGTACCTAAGCATTAATTCCTTGTAGAGTAGCTTCTCGTATCAACATTTGAGGTACCAGAGTTTGAATTTATGTGCAAAATTGTTTGTCCCAGTGATCCTAGTACCATGACATATACACCTACTTAAGAATAGGAGTCCTCCCTGCCGATATATCCCCAAACCTAAAAGAGACCTTTGTCAAGAAATCATCCTGCTTTGTTATCCTAGGAGACACCCTATACTGTAGGAGTATTGAGGGAACCCTGTTATGATGCCTAAATGTTGAGGAAGCTTTGAATTCTTTAACTGAGGTACACAATGGCATTTGTGGTTCCAATTTGAGTGGTATGACCTTGGCTAAGAAATTGTTGAGAATGGGGTACTACTAGTCTACAATGGAAAGAGAAGCTCATGAATATGTCAAGAAATTCTTACAATGTTAGCAGCATGGGGACATCATCCATGCACCAGCTTAGGAGCTCCACCCAATCATTACACCTTGGCCCTTTTCATAGTGGGGGCTCAATCTCATTGGAAAAATCACCCCCACCTCACCTAGTGGACATAAGTTCATCATCACCGCCATTGAGTATTTCACGAAGTGGGTAGAGGCCATTCCCATGACCTACATCATAGGAAAAAAGCTATCCAAGTTCATCATGAACTACCTAATTTTCCACTACAGTGTCCCTCAATCCATTATCTTAGATAATGGGACACCTTTTAAAAAATAGGATGTTTGAGACCTATTCCAAAATTTTAATAACCAACATCACTTTTGTACTTTGTATCACCCCCAAGGAAATGACCAAGATGAGGCTACAAATAAAACCATCTTAAGCTGGTCGTGATTGGTACCTATAGTTGAATCCCACCCTATGGGCTTATAGAATGAGTATCTACATGCCAACAGGTGCAACCCCATTCTCACTAGTCTATGGATCAAATCCATACTCCCCATTGAGATCAAGCTCCATCCCTAAGAATATCATTGCAAAATCTCTTCACAGATGAAGAATACCAGGTATCAAAATTGAACAAGTTGGAATTACTGGATGAGCGATGCATTGATTCCTTAAACCATTTACAAGTCTACCAACACCATATCAAGCAAAGCTACAACAAGAAAAACACGAGTTGGACCTTCTAAGTTGGGGAACTTGTACTGAAGGAAAATTAAAAAAATGTACCAAATCTAGATGGCAAAGGGAAATTTGAACCTAATTGGTTGGGACCCTTCATCGTCACAACAAGCTAAAAGTCAGGGGCATATCAAGTATCAACACCCAAAGGGGAACCTCTACAGGTGCCCACGAATAGCTCCCATCTCAAAAAAATTTAAGCCTAATCTTTTAGGGTATGAAAACAAAAATACAAAAAAAAAAAAAATCCAAAAAAATCCAAAAAAGGATTGAAAACATTAAAGAAAAAAAATTGTCCTCTAGTGAAAACCATTTTAGTGGCGCTTTGGGCAAGTACCTTGGTGAAAACTTGGAAAACAAGCACCATGTGTAAATAAGCACTCTCCATCCACCACAATCTCTATGGCTTGTTCTGCATCAATCACGCATCACATTTCATCACTCATCCATCACACCCATCTGTGTCTGCATCATAGCTTGATCCTGTGTTTGTATCATGATCCCTCTTAGTACTACTCGGCCCATTCCAAAGGTCAATCTATCTTTCGTATATCAGGGTAGTCTATCACATCACATTGGGGGCATGTTCTTATACCTACATCAGATTAGATTCATCTATATTCTTGCAGTCTTCCTTAAAATCAAAAAATCCAAAAACATTAAAAAGCCAAAAAATCAAAAAACATTCATAACATCAAAAAATCCAAAAGAAATTCATAAAACAAAAAACCCAAAAACATATCAAAATCCAAAAACAACACAAAAATTCAATCAAAAAGTTAATAAATAGAGTCTTCCTATCGCACTATAGGTCTTTGAGTTTTGAACATAGGCAAGGTTGATCTTTGATCATCCCCTGATACAGTTAGGCCAGTCCTTTAGGAGTTCGTCATAAGAAATTGACAATCCATTTGTTCATATCTCATCAATAAACGAGTATGTGTCAGTCGAACTACGTGGTCTACGCATGTATAACATAGGCAAGGATAATCTTTGATTAGCCCCTGAGGCCCCTAAGGTAGGTTTTTAGGTTAGGTCTTTGGTCAAAACCTTAGAAAAAACCAAAAACATTGGAAAATTTGAAAATGAAAACATTTGTAAAACATCTTGAAAATACCAAAAACAACCTCAAAACATTTCAAAACATCAAAAACATACAAATATTTGAAGAAAACCATCCATCCCATTTCACAATCACCCAAACTAAACCTCCACTCGCAATAAATCAATCGTCACTCTCAACCTTTGGTGAAACAGTCAAAAACAAGTCTAGCAGTTAAAAGTGAAATTCAAAATGTCAGGGTCTCAAGTCTAGGTTAGTAAGCAAATAAGTTGGTTAACTTTTTGTATCAATATCCCATCATCTAGTTTGTCCCAAATCATCTGATAACATCATGTTCTAGGATGTATCCTTCCTACAATGGACATCAACATTAGGCATCACCATAGTTTAGTCTTGGCTAGTGGTATGAAGAACATTAGCTTGTTTATATATTTTATTTTCTCTTGTTTCATTTATCTTATTGCACTCATTCCAATGACCTCTCAACGATGTTTAAACAAAACAATGATTTAGAGAGAAAGGAATGGGGCAAAAATCATTATCTCTTGACTGTTGTGATTGTTGGATACTCTTGTAATATAACTTTGGTCATGTGTGATCTATTTGATTTGTAGGGAGGGTATTTTTAGTGTCTTGTTTACCACATAGAAAGGCTTTCCTTTCTATTTTTTTGTCCTAGATGTTTGAAGTATCTGAACTACATTTTAAATAAGGTTTTGTATGCCAGGTTTGAATAGGAGTACTTCTTTCTGATTGTCGAGTCCAATTCCATGACACTAGGTGCAACACGATCTTGGTTCTTTATACTTTGATGCATCATACCTACGTGTGTTATCAAAAATAAGGTAAGTAAGCTCTTTTAAAATTCCAATTCCTAAAAAGTGAAACATCATTATATCTCATCATCATCTTTGATAAAGTCTTCTCAAATTATGGAATTTTTGGTTCCTCTTGTCATCGTCTTATTTCTTCTTTCTCCTTTATGTGCTAACATGGTACCATGATAGTTGATCGAACACCACCAATGCATCCATTCTGCATTCACAAAACCATCAACATACTACGTAGCATTCATATCATACATAATAGGAAACATTGATCATCTCACATGCATTATAGATCATCCATTACATAATATAGATTGGTTATTCTAAGTAACTCATAAGCCATACATTTGCATCCATTGCATAATCAATATTATACATGAAAAAGGTATTAGAAAAGAAAAATAGCATATCATAACATCTGATAGCAACATCCATTTTTGTATAATATAGATCTGTTAGTCTAAGCATATTAAAATCTTTTGCATATCATAAAAAATTGCATCCATACATGATCATCATAAAAAATGCATAGAAATAATACTAAAAGAAATGCATCCATAACATAAAGTAAATACCATCATATAGAATCATATTGCATACATGAAGCATGAGTAAAGTACACATCACATCATAAATAAATTGATTATATATATATATATATATATATCATCACTATCATGGTACAAAATCAGAGTCAAGTATGTATATAGATCAGTGTACAAATGCCCACAAGACTATCAAAGAAAGGGAGCTTGTGAGTCTAAAAAATGAATCAAATGTTGTGATCAGAAAAGCTATATGTGGTAGCTAGCCCTACAAACTCCTCCCCTCTCCTGGATGTCTCTCTCCATGGCCCTCCAGTGGCCTATAGCTTGTCTGTTGAGAGTACTATGGCACCCAAGCCACTAGATGCACTTCCTATCAATAATGAAGCCTATAGTACTTAGCCTCTTGCATGGACTCACAATACACCCGCACAGATATTGTGATCCTTGAAGATGAGGCAACCATGGACTCTAGCTATTGTCTCCTTCCCACCTCATGTGTCAGCTACAACTTTGTCACTTTCCACTGTTGTACAGTCTGATCTCGCTCTACAGTGAGGGCCTCGACCTATTGTCTCACATGGTCCCTCTCTACAATAATAACCTATACCTGATCCTATAGTCCCTAACCTTGCCCTTGTAACTATTGAATTGTGGTGTCTCTCGAGTCTAGCTACGATGGCTAGTGTGGTGGATGGTCTTGATGACTGTCTCTCTGTTAATGTAGTTGTGGCCCACCTCCCCCATCTCACCCTAGAACCTATCCAACCTGTGCCCCATCTTGCCATCCTTCCTCAAGGCCTCTGTCATGGTAGTGTTGCTCCCATAACTGCGAATCTGGTGGGAGGCCTGAACTAATCATCATAGTCATGTGTGGTGCTTGGATTTTCCTGTCCTTGGTCATAGGCCCATGGCCTAGCCACTAGTTGCTTGAAGTTGTCAACTACATCAGACATCTCAATCGTCTAACCCCATGTAGTCTCTCTGGTAGACCAAGCAAAGATGGCCATGTACTGATCATTAGGCATGTCTTGGGTGTCACCAAATTGTCGATCTACCCTATTTGGTAGGTAGTGCTCAATCATCGTGTGCTCATTGCCCCAAATCAATCTATCATGCTTGGCATAGAATAACTACTAAAAATCGCCATACCAACCTAACATCTGCAACCAAGGTCTCCATGTAAAAACTATCATCTCATCCAGGACTCTCCACTAGTGTGGAAGACCCACCCACCCTATATGTCTAAAAGTGATGACACCCCTATACCTCCAAACAACTAGATCATTGAGTTTAACACTGACCATTTTAACCCTTAGACGAAGCATGATAATGTGCTCCCAGGCCCAGATGTGAAAAAGCGTGACACCAGTGCCAATCACTCAGCTGTTGCAATAGGAAAACTCATGAAAATCATGATAGAGTGAGGCCAACATCACTAGTCCCCAAGAAAAATAGGCCCTCCCATATAACATCCACTCCTAGGCTAGACCCCATCTAGGACTAAAATATCTACCTTGCTGATCTGGAGCTACAGGTCCACTAATGATCACTGCCACAATCAATCAAAATGTCGACACTCAACCTCTATAATACTCAAGGTCAATCTGATCCTCGACGAACATGATCGCATTTGTTTATATAATCTCATAGCATGCATTGGTGTCAGCGTCCATGTCTTAAATAACTCAATCACCATGTATCAACAATTAGAGGATCTACCATATGTCCTCTAAGGTGATAGTCACCTCACCGGTAGGAAGATGAAATGATGAAGTCTCACTCTGCCACCTCTCTGCCAACACTATCATCATGGCTAGGTGTGTTCGGACAGTGGGTGTGTAAGCAACATACCATAGGTCGTTCGTGCCAAGGTGATCCTGTAGCAACTCATGCAAACCGGTTAGTTTTCTCAGTACTGACGGTTGATGCTCCCATGAATGCACAGGGTCTATATCCTCCTACACCCATGAACTGACAACATCAAGTTTCATAAAAAGACTGGACTCTGTTTGAATTTTTTGACACTGAAACAACAAATGTGTCACTATTTGCAAAGGTGTCACCCTTTGGAAACTCCAAATAGCGACACTAGAACCCTTAAAGTGCAAATCAAGCCACAACATCACCCTTTGCATCCGTAGCCTTGTTTAGCTTCCAACCCTAAAAACCTAACTAACTCATGGCCTCACCTTTTAGCTTTTGGAGCCCTAACACCAAATTGAGATGCAATACTGTAATAAGCAATAGCAACACTATTTGACCTTGAGTGTCACCAATTTAGCACCCCTAGCATCACCATATAGTGACGATGAGGGTTTTGACCTTTTAAAGCATAATAAATGCAATAGAAAATTGAAATTCAATGTTAGGTTAAGGTCACACACCAATGGTCCTGCACATGGAGGTATCTAGAACAACCAAACTTGCTCAGAAATGTGTTGTAAAAGCACTCTTTGTGGCATTTTGCAGAGGTGTCAGAGCTCAAAATGGTAAAAATCTCAAAGGTGTGAATGTAAAATGAACTGAAAATGACCCCTCAAGGGCTATTTAAAGCATGAAAATTAGGGTTTTTTGCCCTTGTTTAGCCATCCAACTAGGGTTTTGCACCCCCGACACATTTTTACCCAATCAAAGCTTGTTTTGCATCCTTTTTTCACATTTTGGCATGTTTTCAACATCCTGGAGCCTTTCTGGACCTGTCGGGCAACTTGTCTTTTTTTTTCATGAGATCACCCAAAATCCAAAATTTTTGTCCAATCTCTTGAGGGGGCAGTATACCAGCATAATTATTATCACCAGGGTAGTAGTGGGACATTCAAAAAAAAATTGACTTTTGATCACAACAAGGTTATTCTTTGAACAATGCAGCAGGTACATAGCTTCAAAGAGGGGAAAAATGTAGACGTTTGAATTATCTTGATTGATATCACACTTGATTCTGGTTCACTAACACCAATTCTACCTTAATCACTTCCCTACTAACCATTTTAATGAAATAATCTTTATCTAATTAAAATTCATCATATTTCCTCTTTTAATTAAATAAATCAATCTTTATTTAATTAAATCATATTTCCCCTTTTAATTAAATAAATCAACTTTATTTAATTAAATCTATTTTTTCTCTTTTAATTAAATATATCACTCTATTTGATTAAATCATATTCTCCCTTTAATTAAATAAATCAACTTTTGTTTACTTAAATCATAAGGTCATCTCTCTTAATTAATTAAATCAATCTTATTTGATTAAGTCAATATTCTTTATTTAATTGAATAAATCAAATCTATTTAATTAAATTTCTAATATCTCTTAAAATTCCTCCCATTTGATTTAAATAAATCAAAAAATCTAAATCAAATGTCAAATCAGCTAACTTCTATCTAAAGTTAATTAAATCCTAATTAACTCTAACTCTAATCCTCAAATCCTCTAGCTTTTTGTAACTTGCACACATAAATCAATTTATTTGGTTTATTATTTCTTCTATTTTCATTCAAAATGGCATCTCATTGGAATATTCCTCCAATTTGAAATCTCCCTCCCAAAAAGACTTGTCCTCCAACGTGGCATTAAAGCCTCTTACATGTCCTTTTTCTTGAGCCAAGTGGCATTAACTCTTCTTTCATCCTCCCTCCAACATGTCATTTCATCAAATTAATATTCCACCTAATAGTATTTATCATGCACATTGATCAAAATGTGCTCCACCTTTTCTTCAATAGCATGTTGACAAGTGGCACAATGCTATTGGGTCATGCTTAATCCCACATTCTTCCTATTTCCTATTTCTCCATCATTCTTTTCTATAAATAGAGGATTTCTCTATTGATTTGGGATCCACAACTTTATTCAAGATTACTATCTTTAGATTTTTGAGCAAAGTTCATCAATTTTTCATCAAGTTTCATAGTATTCATCATTCCATAGCTAGGTTATTATGAATTTCATCAAGGAGAATGCAATCATCATCAAGTTCATCAAATCTTTGTAAGGAATTGGGAAAGGGCTTCTTTCCACATCAAAGAAGCACCAATTCACCCATAAGATGCTGGATTTGAGCTTTTGAATATGATTTGCATAGCTTTCAATTGGTTTATTTGCATTATTTCTTGTTCATTGTGCTTTGAATGAATCTTATGGGGAATGTTGATTTAGATGTTTTTATTGACTAACATAGTGTTGTTTGTCCATGTTTGAATAGGTCTAGATCCACCATTCACATTTTAGCGCTAGAAGAAGGGAAAATCTTCCAGAATTAACACATTTTTTTCAAAAAATTTGTTGTTTTTTTTAAATTTTGTGTTTACAGGAAAAAACAAAGCTGTAAAGCACAAACAACAATGCTATTAGTCCAATGTCGCTATATAGCGACACTACATTTACTTCAAAGGGTGACACTTCTATTATTTTCCTGAGTGTCAAACCAATCAAACTCCAAAGAGTGTCACTAGGTGAAATAGCGACACAATTGCAATCTCTATTTCTCCACAGAGTGACGTTGACTTCACCAGAGCGCCACTAAATTTCTCTAAACTGTGATGCCTTTGCAGATTACAATGTTGAGGTTGGGTAAAAAGTCAGCTTTCAAGTTTTTTTCAACATGTTCCTTTTGTGTTTGATCACCTTGATTTTTTAACCTATTTTGTGTCTTTGTTTTCTATGGATTAACCAATTTTTTGCAGGTTGAAGTAATCAAGAGGGAAAAGGAGGAATTAAGGAGAACATTTCTTATGAAATCTTCTTTCTACTATAATAAGTGTTTTCAAACACTTTGGGAACATTTATAATTCCATCCTAAGGATTTTGTCATCTTCAGTTTTACGACTCAATACATTTAATTTGGGTTTTAAAAAGAACAATCAAAGGGATTAAAAAGAACTTTAGGAACTTACTAGAGTCAGTTTTGGATTTTAAAAAATTAAACAAGCAAACTTCACACTTAATCTTGGTGCTTAAAAAGAATCCATTACTACTTTGAGGTCTAAAATGAACATGTTTTTTTTGTGTTTTGTAATATTTTTTACAAAGTAATATCATTTAAAAGGCGTATGCACTTCTCTTGCACTTCACAATGATTTTGAGAATCAAAAGTATTTTGGTGATATTAAGTTGTATAAAAGATTTCCTGCACACTTCAATTTGGGTTCTTAAAATTTGACAAAATCTTGCCAGTGTGAGAAAAGACATTGTGTGTGTTCTCTCGTTGTTCACATAAACAAAGATTGATCGAACTACGGATGCACTTACTCAATTTTTTTCACCTTTAGAGGGTTTTCCTTGGTGGGAAATGTTGTGCAATTTTCGCACAGACGCCCCACCGGAGGTGAGGACCCTCTTTTTTCTTTTGCATCTCTACCTCTTGGCTTGGTCAAATTTTTGTTTTGCCCTTCTTGGGAGGTTATTTTGGCATTAAGTCTAGACTAGGTTTGATGAGGAGGCTCTAGGGGAAATTTGTCTATCTTGGAATTCGAAAATGGGGATTTTGAAGTGAATTTTCAATGTTATATGTAAATATTTTTTGCATTTGTGGATAGAGGACAAAAAATTAGGTAGGGTTGCTTTTTAAACTTTTTGAAAGTGTCTTTGTAGAAAAAAAGTTATGAGGTTTAGGGGATTTCGACCCTGTAGGAAATCTGAGAAAATCCGCTTCCTCAGGATTTTCCTGAAAATTCCTTGACCCCCTAAAAATCCCGAGATCCCTGAAAATCCCGAAATTCCTTCAAAACCTGAAAATTTCCAAAAGTGGAAACAAAAATCAAAATTTTTTTCTTCGAAAATGGAATTTTTTTCAAAAATGATTTTTTAATTTTTTTTTTTTCAAAATGGAAACTTTTCCTTGAAATTTTAAAATGTTCGCGAAAATGAAATTCTTGAGATGGATAGAGAAATTCAAAAATAAAAGCTTCCAAAAATGGGAAAATTTGTGAAAATGGAAGGTTCCCATTAAAAAATGATTAAATAAATATTAAAAGGGGGACTTGCATATGGATTCGTGCCAAAAGGGAAATATGGAAGAGTTCAATTCAAATTTTAAAAGTGGGGCCTTCATATGAATCTGTGCCCAAACTGTCTACAGCTGGAAGGAGTTTCTGGAAGACATGTGAAGCTGGTTTCATCATCCAATCATAATTTTCATTAATGACAAGCTGGCATAATATTGTTTTCTCATTGTTCCATGATGTAACTGTTTTTATGCAATTGGATGATGATGCACCATGAGCTCCCAAATTAAATGTAATAGCTTGTTGCTTCTAGAAGTGCAATTGCAGCCATTGGATGAATTAAATCTTGGCCATTGATTCAAAATGTAATTTTGTATAAAAGGCCAATGCCTTCTCATTTGTAAAGGGGGGGTAAGATTAGGTTAGAAGAGCTTATTAGAAGCCAGAATTGGCTAAGTTAGGAGCTAGATTCTGCAAGATAGTAGATGTAGGAGAGAGGAGAGACTGGAAATTGTTATGTAATGTTGGAGAAGTTAATGCAATTGGATTATTGATTTGGCAAGCTTTGTGTTACACTTTGATAGTTTATGGTTTCTTATTCTCAATTCTCAATGTTAGATGTTAGATTTCAGTTCTTTTGCAATAATGGTAAAATGTTAATGATGTCGATTGATCTTCGGTCCATACTTTTAGCAATTTGTTGATTGTAATTTGCTCTGTAAAGTTAGTCTAGGCCTTATTTTGTGCTAAGTTCAATTGTGGATGCTTGTTTACATTGCGCTAGTTATTGGGTATGTGAATGAATGTTCAAAGTCTAAAAATCCCCAGTTTCCTTAGAAGATTGCACCGTTTCTGTGGATTTGTAGGCTTGTCCTTGATCAAACAGAGACTGGTTTCATTGGGGATCTATCCATCTGTAGCATTCATCATTGTTGTGACTGATCTTAGGTCTTAGTCTTAGAAATATCTCTTAATCCTTATCTCTTTTGCTGTTTATTTTGAATCTGGGTTAATTTTAGGACTAAAAGTATCACCATATTGTTGCATTTGATGAAAGTACGCTTCCAACATTGTTAATTTGTAAGGTCCCCTTGTGATTACCAACATTTTCACATTTATCACTGAGTTGTTTATGCATTGTCAAGACCTGACATTAGACACCTTAGGGTTATCTCTTGAGGCTTGTTGATAGAGATTTACCTTTCAAGAGAGATAGGATTCCATATTCTGTCTGAGTTGTTGCTGTGTAGAAAATATCATCAACAGGAAAAAGTACTCCCCCCAAGGGAACGACCCAAACCCGTAACAAGCTAAAGACAAGCCTCTTCCAATCAGTATATAAAATGGATACTTGAGGAGAGATCAAGCTCATGAGGGGTTATACTAACAAGATGGGCAACAATGGTCACTTGTATGTGTAATCTCTACCAAATAGATGCATTGACTAAAAGCAAAAACTATGTAGAATCCAAAAATAACTTTTCTATTTGTTGGTGCAAGAGGTCAAACCTCTGAAGCTGCCCCACGTTTTTGCGATTCCTAGTAGAGATGAGAATTTTTTCATGGGAGATTCATGAGAAATAAAGCTTGGTTGACCCAAGAAGTGTGTGTCATGGATGGGAGCCAGTTTGGTCAAGCTTCTAGTCATCCGCTTTGAATAGGTGTAGCTGAATTTATCCAAGTGGGGATTAAACAAATATTGTCTCTTCCATCCTAGGGTTGTGCATCATTTTGAATCAAAACACTTTACTTGATCTAAAACATTGGAAAACAACCATTCAACAAGAAAATAAAATCTCAAACCATTTAGGGGAAGCAAATACCATTGAAAAAATCCAAGTGCTATTGCTTGTCCCTTGGGATTCTATCCCTAGAGGCTTCTAAGCATTGGATTTATATCTCAATTTTCTCTCACTAAAGTAAACATTAGGGGACTAGTGCCTTGGTTTTTCTTTATTTACACATAATGGAATTTGTGGGATGAGAGGAAATTAAGAAATTACACATCTAGTTTCAAAAGCTAAGCAAAAGGTTGTTTATGGTAAAAGGAAGTCATTAAGCAAAGATAAGAGACAATTGAACCTCACACATGTGATTTTTCAAATGATTTCCCAAAAGATCAAAATCCAAAAACTAAAGTCCAAAGGTCTTAGTCCAAAAGCTCTTAAGAAACATCTCTCAATGCTTTATGAATTTAGAGAGAGATTGGCCTTCAATTTTTACAAATGTGCATCAAAGAACAACCCCAACTTGTATGAATTTTACTATAATTAGAATCCAAGTCTTTTTCAAAGGTTTGAGTATCTCACATAGGGAGTTTTAGCATGTTCTTCTATACCAAGGTCTTGTAAACAAGAGTCTTTCTAGGTTCATGTAGGATCAAAATCAAACACCTTCATCCATTTCAAAGCATCAAATAAAAAATCCATCTCATGAACAACTCTTAGAAATATTGGAAAACATCCTTCATGCTATACTTTTGGAAAATCCTTTAAATCAAATCAAAATCATCTTGTTTGGCTAGGTGTGTGTGGATGCATCCTTCTTCATACACTTAGTCAAATTATCACTTTGTGGAAAAGTTTATCCCTAGATAACATCCAATATCTTGGGGTTACAAGTTCATTATCCAATCATCCAAATCCAAATCCAAATCCAAAATGAAATAAAAACAAATCAAATCCAAGAATAAAAAATCCAAAAGTCCTAAAGTCTAGTATCCCCTTCAAGATTTCTCAAGATTTCAATCATTTGTATCACCCATCCTTCATTTATCTCATCACTACCCTTTGATCCTCTTCATCCTAGACTTTCTTTTTTGTGCCTAAAAGTTTGGGTCAATCTAAGGAGTTAGAGATTTATCTCCTACATTCCTAAAAATTGATCCTTATTTTATGGTTCAAACTAGATCTCAATACAAGAAGAACATGGAAGCTAACAAGGAAACATCTACCTCATGTTGGTGTAATTAATATTTAATTACACTTTGCATAAGTTTACTTAGGCTTTATTTAATTCCTAAGTTATAGATTTTATCCTTATCTTGTTGAGCTATCTTTTTGCTCAAGATAAGATTAGGTTTATGCATCTTTGCTTTTATAAAGCAAATTATCTCTTGTAATAATTTGTACTTCAAATATATCAATTTGCACATCTTTTGCAAATCTCTACTTTTTTGTTTTTTCTCTTATGTGGAAGGATATTCTGGTTTGCAAATCTGATCTTGGTTTCTAACATGGTATCAGAGCCTTGATTTGCAACCCCTTCTCAATGATGATGAGATGATGATAGAATCTGGAAGCCGTGTATCTCGATGTCGATACCAAACTATGACTGAAACTCTTCCAGAGTTGTTCTAGTTTGTGAGTTTTCTAGTGTTCCATGGCATCAGGTCTGTTGTCACATTATTATGATTCCGATTTTGGTTTCTTGTAGATAGATGTATCTTTCCTTGCTTGTCAGATTGCAATTCCAGTGTTACTCCATAGTGTTCTTCTAGTGCTTCTTTGTTGTAGTCATCTCATTGTAGGGGGGTTTTGTCCCATTGGGTTTTCCTTCGCTACCTCATCATTGCATTTGTAAATGAGTACCTGATCAGGCCTTGTTGTTGGGACTCATCTTTGCATAATAATATGCTTCTCCCTAAGTTGCACTTATGGGGGGGTGTTGGTGTAATTAATACTTAATTATACTTTGCATAAGTTTACTTAGGCTTTATTTAATTCCTAAGTTATAGGTTTTATCCTTATCTTGTTGAGTTATCTTGTTGCTCAAGATAAGATTAGGTTTATGCATCTTTTCTTTTATAAATAAAATTATCTCTTGTAATATTTTGTACTTTGAATATATCAATTTGCACATCTTTTGCAAATCTCTGCTTTTCTATTTTTTCTCTTCTGTGGAAGGATATTCTAGTTTGAAAATCTGATCTTGGTTTCTAACACTTCAAGTGATTTGAGTCAAACCGCTCCCAAAATAAATCCCCCACCCAACCTTCCTCTAGTGTCACAAGATCTTCAAGAGGGTCAAGTGGAGGACATCACCAACAATTTCCTTGGGATGACCCAAGATGAGATCATAGAAATGGTCCAAAATCCTGAGACTCACAAAATTGTCAATGCCATGATGAAACTTAATCCTTCACAATACATGCTAGAATTGGTGAAAGAAGGGGCTAAAATCCCTTCTGTCTATGATATAAGCACTATTGTGGAGAAACCTTTTGAGAATATGCTGCTTGTACCATTCACACAATCCTTTCAAGGCATCATCCAACCTATTCCACAACCCACATCATCTCTTGCTACAACTCAACCCATTGTTAACAAGGGGAGTTCATTACTTCATGCTCTCCAAACACATCCCCTTGTGAAAAACCAAAATTTGGACACAAAAACTATCTTGGGTACAACAAATACCGTCCATCAAGATCCCAAACACCAATAATCCATCCACTTTTTCTGCAACACCAACTTATTCTCTAAATGCACAAGTATCTCTTCCAATGGTATAATAAGGACAAGTGGGCCTATTTGAACAAGGGGGACTCTTTGGGGCCTCATCTTCATTACCCCAAGGAAATTTACCTCCACTACCACTGATCCCACTGCCAATTCCTCTACCACTACCTCCTCTACCACTAACATCTACATCAATTCTCAGTTTAGGGTTACCCCCTTTACCTCCAATCCCAAATCAATTAAAAAATTCCCCAATTATAAATCAAATCAATGCATCGAATCCTCCAAATATGCCATCGATATCATAACAATAGGTGGCATCCATCCAAACAACACCATCAATCACCACACCTTAAAACATGGTCTCCCAAGGACCCAACATATCAATCACACCATCGACCACAATCACTTAAACCACATCTCAAACACCATCTAATACAATTCCAAATCCTCCACCACCACCAAATGCAAATGCGGAAAACCAATACAACATAACACTACAAGAAGCTTGACAAGCCTATCAAAAGGTACTCCAACAATACCAAAATTAGCAAGCTGCATAACAAATGCAGGTACAACAAGCCACACAAGTGCAACAAGCTGCCTAGGCACAAGCTCAAGCTTTGTTGCAACAATAACAAACCACACAAGCTACTCAAGTAGTGCAAGCTGCTCTAGCCACACAAGCAGTGCAACCTACTCAAGTCACACAGGCCGCACAAGCTACCCAAGTTGCCCAACAAGCTCAATCACAACAAACACAAGCTCAAGAACAATGCTTCCCGATCCCCAAGATGATGTATCAAAACAAATCAAATTTCTATCACAAGTGTTGGACCTCCAATTAGGGAAAAAAAAAAACACCAAAGAATTTGTGCCCTTATGTGTTCGATAGGAGCATTGCGATGAAACCATTCCCACAAGGATTTGAGATCCCTAAATTTGAAAAATATTGTGGGACAGGAAACCCTAAAGATCACATCAGGGAATTTCAGGTACATTGTATGAAGGTCGCATATGATGATACCTACCTAATGTGACTATTCTCTCAGAGTTTGGCTAGACCTACTATGGAATGGTTCTCTTGTTTCCCCCCTATAATCAAAAGGTTCCAAGTAATCATGGACGTATGCATACAAAACTATTCATTCAACATAGGTATGGATGTGTGTCTAGAAGAACTATCAGCTTTAAAAAAATCCAAGGGGGATACATTTGCTTCCTTCTTACATTGATGGTTAGCCAAGGCCAACAAAAGAAAATGGACCATGCCAGAGGAGTAGTAAATATGTACCATCATCACTAATCTCGAAAGAGTCTTGTCCTTCCATCTAAAAAATGTAGTGCATCACCACATATGAGTAGTTGATCCCCAAGGTGCTCAACATCGAACGAGCCCTTATTGTACAAGGGGGAACACCTACTTATCAAGACAACCACCCATCCACCAGTTATAATGAAAAACCTCACACATGAGAAAAAACCAAGAATGCCACCAATGAACAACTAACATTGATAGGAAATCATAAACATTGAACAACTGACATGAAATCAGGACCTAAAAATATACACAAATCCGATGCCAAATCACAATAAGGGAAACAATGACAATGGAAAGGGTAAGTATAGAAGTGTAAACCATGTGTACGGCCATGTCATTGCATCCCTAGATGAATGGGTCACTATTGTCACTGTCAAGGGAGCCAAAGTTGATTGTGGAGTCACCACACATGGTAGAAAAGTTACCATTGTTGGACCATCATAGCTACCTAGGGCATCCACCTCAAATCCAAAATCCATTCCCAATGGTTGCAATGTCTTGGACCAGCTAAAAAGAACCCCCACTCAGATTTCCATCATGGAGTTACTGAAGATCTCACCCGCTCATAGAAAAATCCTAGATGAAGCATTAGCCACATCCACTATCCCAATAGATCTTGATGCAGATCAATTCCAAGCTATGGTTAGACATATCACCATGCCACATCCTCTAAAATTTTCTAATGAAGACTTCCTAACACAACCATCTGATAATTGTGCACTCCACCTTGAAGTCCTAATGCATAAGAACAAAGTCAAAAGGGTCTTGGTGGATGGAGGTGCATGTCTAAATTTTTTTTCTATCAAGATGATAAAGAATATGGGATTCTATGAAGATGTTATTGAAAAAGGTAAGGGTGTAACCATTAGGGAATATGATGATTAGGAAAGGGTGTCTCAAGGCACTATTCAACTCCCTATTCAAGTAGGGCCAGACATTATGGAAATCACATGCCAAATCCTTGACCTTGACTTACTTTACAATATACTCTTGGGACATCCATGGATGCATTGGATGTAGGATGTGGCATCCACCTTCCACTAGTGTGTCAAATTCCCATATCAAGGAGAAGAGGTCACCATCCATGGTGATCCCGAGCCATTTTATTATTGCAAAAATATAGAATCTAAATACTACAAAATCCACCAAGTTCTAAACAATGATGAAGGCCCTACGACTCCATATGTGGACCCAACTACCCTCACCTCCACTTTTGAGACAAAGACACCTACCATTTCTGACATCTCAGAAATCAAGGTCATTATCCAAGACAATGGGTGTGGGGATTACCAAATAAGGAAAAATGCTTTTGTGATAGGAGAGTTATTGCAATCTCCTAGGTCTCATGGGCAACCAAATCTAAATAATTCCTCATCCCAAACTTTCAAAGAAGACCCCTCTAGATTCAGGTGTTGGGGGGGACCTAAGTCGAGAAGTGGTAGACGAATAAGATCCATCAAGTCTACTATACCAAGATAAGAGGCTTACACCTGATATTCCCATGGATGATGACAACAAAGGATTATAGATAATGCTTGCCATGGGCTACAATAGGAACAAGAAAATTGGGAAAAATGATAATAGCTTTCTAGAACCCATCGTTGTTGAGAAGCATCTAATAAATCTTGGCCTTGGATGTACCCCTCTGAAGTGACCATACTTGGCAGAGCTTCCCTAGGTAAAAAAGTGAAAGCTCCCCTTCAGTTACCAGTATCCACAGGGTTACCTTTAGACAACTATACTTTTGATATAGCTGATGTCTATAGCAAGGACCCTATCACTGACCTACCCCTATTATTCATAGATTCCTCCCTATGCATGGTTAGTACCTTGTATTTTGAGTCAAACAACCAAACCAATGAGCTGAAATTAGTCTATCCCCAACTCATCGACTATGACCAACGAGGACCACCAATTTTGGACATATTAGAAAAGGATGAGGTGCTCTCAAAATTCATGGGATTGTAGGATACTATACCATATGGGGATCACAAAGCAGGGTTTAACATTGAGTGGGATACACATGCCTACTATGGGGAAATTATTGAATCTCTTAGTCAAAAAAGTGAATATTTGAGAATAATCTCTAGGTCTCTAAGTGAAAACCACACTGTGGTGCTTTCTAACTTGAAAAAAGTAAAAAAAAAGGATACATCTAATAGAAAAAACCTCTTTGAGGCACCGAAAGATGAGGGATTCAATCTTCCTCTTAGTTTCATACATCAGGAAAAGTTAGCAATCCTAGCTAAGAAGTGCAATCCGACCAACTTGGGAATATATGAAACTCCACATGTAACATTCTATGCAGAATCATTGTTGATAGAGGAACAAGAACTCCTGGTTGAATTTCTAAGGGAAAGAAAGGTCAACTTTACATGGATATATGCTACCATGCCTATTCTTGATCCAAAAATTATTGCACATCATCTAGCTGTATATCCAAAGGCAAAGCTAGTAAGACAAAAGCTGAGGAAGATGCACCCCCAAATAACATTATTGGTCAAGTTAGAATTACAAAAGCTCCTTGATGCGAGGTTCATATGGTCGATCGATTATCAAGAATGGGTATCAAATCTTGTACCTATTTCAAATCCCATTGGTGGCATCTGTATCTACATGGACCTCAGAGATCTGAATAAGGAATGTCCCAAGTATGACTTCCTGATTCTAAACATTGATATGATTGTAGATATGACAGTGGGACATGAAATTCTATCATTGATGGATGGATTCTCAAGGTACAATTAGATCATGATAGCTAAAGAAGACCAACATAAAACAACTTTCACTTGTCCATGGGGGACCTTTTTCTAGAACATGATTTTGTTTGGCTTCAAAACACTGGAGCAACCTATCAGAGAGCCATGATGTTGATCTTCAATGACATGAATCACAAGACTATGGAAGATTATGTAGATAACATATTGGCCAATCCAGAAAGCATAAGGATCACATAGCAACATTAAGTTCCATCTTTTATAGGCTAGAGGAGTATAAAGTCAAACTCAATCCAAAGAAGTGTTTCTTTGATGTACAATCAGGGAAGTTGCTAGGGTACATTGTGTCTATGAGAGGAATTGAGATAGATCCCTCCAAGGTCAAGGTAATTCTTGAAATGGAGGCACACAAGACATTGGAATAGTTAAGAGGCTTACAAGGAAGACTCCAATCTATCCACTAATTTATAGCACAATTAGTAGACAAGGAAATACAATATTCTCATCTACTCCACAAGGGGGTAGCATACAAATGGGATGAGAAATGTGATAAGGAATTCAACAAGATTAAGGAGTACTTGCTCACACCACCAGTCCTTATACAACCAATTCCAAACAAGCCATTAATCCTATGCATATCAACAACGACAGTAGCCCTTGGCACTCTCTTAGCTCAACATGATGAAAATGGGATAGAGAGAGCTATTTACTATATTAGCCAAGCCATGGTAGGGCTTGAGTTGAACTATACATTCATCAAAAAGGCTTGCCTAGAAATAGTGTTTTCCTCACAGACATTTAAGTACTACATGTTAGCCCATAAAATAAAACTCGTTGCCAAGATTGACCCACTCAAATACTTACTTTCTAAAGCAATGCTCACAGGATAGATGGCTAAGTGGGTTATGATCCTATCAAAGTATAATATCGAGTATGTGGAATGGAAGGCTATTAAGGGACAATTAATTGTAGATCAACTAGCAAAGGTGCCAATATATTGAGAAAACCCACTAATATCAAAGTTCCCTAATGAATCAATCTTTAACATAAGCATAGCAGATCACTGGAAGGTGTATTTTTATGGATCCTACACACAACATGGGTCATGAGCTGGAGTATTTTTTATCATGCCACAAGGAGACTACATACCAAGATTGTACAAGTTGACATTTCCTTGCACAAACAATATTGCAAAATATGAGGTTCTCATCATAGGAATTAGAATAGCAGTGCAATGGTAGATCATGGCACTTAAGGTCTATGGAGATTCAAAACTAATCATCAATCAAGTAAATGATGAATACCAAACAAAAGATGACAAGTTGAATCCATACAAGAAACTGGTGGAAAGACTCAAAAAGTTCTGCATTGACATCACATTTGAGCAGATACCAAGGGAAAACAACAAAGCAGTGGATGCCATGATGACAATTGGATCACTTATGGCTATCCCACATGACATCTCTAAGCATGAATTCCTTGTAGAGTAGCTTCTCATACCAGCATTCAAGGTACTAGAGTATGAATTTGTGTGTGAAATCATTGGTCCTGGTGATCCTTGGTACCATGATATATACACCTACTTGAGAATAGGAGTCATCCCTGCTGATATATCCTTGAACCTAAAAAAGGCCTTTGTCAAGGAATCATCTCGCTTTGTTATCCTAGGAGACACCCTATACTGTAGGCGTATTGAGGGAACCCTGTTACGATGCCTAAATGCTAAGGAGGCTTTGAATTATTTTATTGAGGTACACAATGGTATTTTTGGTTCACATTTGAGTGGTATGACCTTGGCTAAGAAATTGATGAGAAAGGGGTACTACTGGCCTACAATGGAAAGAGAAGCTCATGAATATGTCAAGAAATACTTATAATGTCAACATGGGGACCTCATCCATGCACGAACTCAAGAGCTCCACCCAATCATTACACCTTAGCCCTTTTTGTAGTGGGGGCTCAATCTCATTAGAAAAATCACCCCCACCTCATCTATTGGATATAAGTTTATCATCACCACCACTGAGTATTTCACGAAGTGGGTAGAGGCCACTCCCATGACCTAAATCATAGGAAAGAAGATATCCAAGTTCATCCTAAACTATCTAATTTTCCGCTATGGTGTCCCTCAAGCCATTATCTCAGATAACAAGAAACCTTTCAAAAATCAGGATGTTCAAGACCTATGCCAAAAGTTTAATATTCAACATCACTTTTCTACTCCATATTACCCCCAAGGAAATAGCCAAGTTGAGGCTACAAATAAAGCCATCTTGAAAATCCTAAAGAAGATGGTCAATGAAGTTGGTCATGATTGGCACCTACAGTTGAATCCCACCCTATGGGATTATCGAATGAGTATCCAAATGCCAATAGGTGCAACCCCATTCTCCCTAGTCTACGGATCAAAATCCATTCTCCCCATTGAGATCGATCTCCCATCCTTGAGAATATCACTACAAGATCTCATCATAGATGAAGAATATTTGGTATCATGATTGAACGAATTGGAATTACTGGATGAGAGGTGCATTGATACCTTAAACCATTTGCAAGTCTACCAAAACCATCTCAAGAGGAGCTACAACAAGAAAATCAAGAGTTAGACCTTCCAGGTGGAGGAACTTGTACTGAAGGAAAACTAAAAAATAGTACCAAATACAAATGGCAAAGGGAAATTTTAACCCAATTGGTTGAGATCCTTCATCGTCACAACAAGCTACAAGTCAGGGGCATATCAGCTATCAACATCCAAAGGGGAACCTCTGTAGGAGCCCATGAATAGCTCCCATCTCAAAAAAAATTATGCATAATATTTCAAGGTATGAAGCCAAAAATACAAAAAATATAAAAATATAAAAATCCAAAAAAATTAGAAAAAAAGTTGAAAATAGTAAAGAAAAAAAATCATCCTCCAGTGAAAACCACTTCAGTGGCACTTTGGGCAAGTACCTTGGTGAAAACCTAGAAAATAGGCACCATGTGTAAATAAGCACTCTCCATCCACCACAATATCTATAACTTGTTTTACATCATTCATCCATCACATTCTATTTCTCATCCATCCCATCCTTCCATCCCACCCATCTGCGTTCACATCAGAGCTTGATCCTATGTTTGTATCATGATCCCTCCTAGTACTACTCAGCCCATTCCAAAGGTCAGTTTGTCCTACCTATATCAAGGTAGTCTATCATATCACACTGGGGGCATGTTCTTATACCTAAATCAGATCATATTCATGTATATTCTTGCAGTCTTCCTTAAAATCAAAAAATTTGAAAATATCAAAAAATCAAAAAAACATTCATAACATTAAAAAAATCCAAAACATCAGAAAATAAAAAAATCCAAAAAAAATCATAAAATAGAAAACCCAAAAACATTCAAAACATATCAAAATCCCAAAACAAGTCAAAAATTCAATAAAAAAGTCATCTTGTTGAACTATGGGTCTCTGGTCTCTGAAAATAGGCAAGGTTGATCTTTGATCATCCCTTGAGACACTTAGGTCCATCCTTTAGGAGTCTATCACAATAAACTGACAATCCATTTGTTCATATCTCATCAATAAATGAGTATGTTTTAGTCAAACTATGTGGTCTTTGCATGTATAACATAGGAAAGGCTAATCTTTGATCAACCCCCGAGGCCCCTAGGATAGGTCTTTATGTTAGGTCTTTGGTCAAAATCTCAAAAAACACCAAAAACATTAAAAATTTTAAAAATCAAAACATTCATAAAAACATCTTGAAAATACCAAAAACAACCTTAAAACATTTGAAAAAATCCATCCATCCCATTTCACAATCACTCGAAATAAACATACACTCACAATAAATCAATCGTCACCCTCAACCTTTGGTGAAATAGTCGGAAACAAGTCTAGTAGTTAAAAGTAAAAACTCAAAATGACAGTCTTGTTGATGGTGTTTTCTGCACAACAACTCATCAGACAAAATACAAGTACTTTATCTCTCTTGAAAGGTAAATCTCTATCAGTAAGCCTCAAAAGATAACCCCAAGGTCTCTAATGTCAGGTCTTGACAATGCAGTGAAACAACTCAGAGATAATGTGAAAATGTTGGTAATCATAACGGGCCTTACAAATGAACAATGTTGGAAGTATACTTTCATCAGATGTGACAATATGGTGATGCTTTCAATCCTAAAACTAACCCAGATTCAAAGAAAAATCAAAAGGATAAAGGGTTGAGAGAGATATTTTAATACTAACACCTAAGATCAATCACAACAATGATGAATGTTGTAGATGGACAAATCCCCAATAAAACCGATCTTTGCTTGATCAAGGACAAACCTACAACTACACAGTAATGGTGCAATCTTCTAAGAAAATCTGAAGATTTTTAGACTATGAACATCCATCTACATACCCAATTACTAGCGCAATGTAAACAAGCATTCACAGTTGAACTTAGTACAAAATAAGGCCTGAATTAACTTTACACAACAATCTACAATCAACAAATTGCTAAAAGTATGGATCAAAGATCAATCAACATCATTTCAATTTCAAGAATTTTTCATTTTCATTTTTCATTTTCAAATTTTTTCCCATTTCAAGAATTTTTCATTTTTAGGATCATTTTAAAATTTTAATAAAAATTTCAATTTTTGAAATTTTCCATTTCGGAAAAATGCATTTCAAGAAAATTTCCATTTTGGGAAAAAATCCATTTTGGAAAATTTTGGGATTTTGAGGGGGCTTGAAAATTTCCATTTTGGAAATAATTTGATTTTTTTTGTTTTTGGAAAATTTTGGGATTTTGAGGGGCCTTGGAAATTTTGGAACCCGAAATCCAAGAAAGGTCAAAATCCCCTAAACCTCATAACTTTTTTTCTAGAAGGAATTTTTAAAAAATTCAAAAAACAACCCTCCCTAATTTTTTGTCATCTATCCATGGGTACAAAAAAGATTTACATATAACATTGAAAATTCACTTCAAAATCCCCATTTTCAAATTCCAAGGCAGGTGATTAAGGGATTTCCATCAGGGATGGAAATACTTGAATTCCAAGCAAGGTCAAAATCCCCTAAACCTCATAACTTTTTTTCTAGAAGGAATTTTCAAAAAATTCAAAAAACAACCCTGCATAATTTTTCGTCCTCTATCCATGGGTGAATTCTTTTTTATATATAACTATAGACACCTAAATTTGGACACTTAATTTATCCAAATTTATCCCCCTTCATCTAAGCATCCCCTTATTTGCATTAATTAAGTAATATCGCTATTATTTAATTAATATCCTTAATTCTGCCAAATCTCTAAGGTATTTAATTAATAAATAAATACCTTATCTCTTTAATCCTCTTTTTCATCAAATGAATTAAATAAATATGACATTTATTTAATTTCTCACATGTCACATCCCTTTCTTAATCCTAATTATTCTCCTAATATCATCATTAGGGATGTGCACATGCCTAATCTTTGATTAGGATGTGTCACATCCTCCAACTTTTGCAAGTTGGTCTCTAATATTTCTTAGCCACCTAACCCTCTAATATTTCATTAACTAGCCTAATCAATCTCCCAAGGAATTTTTAATTCCTTTTATACTTTCGAGGAATATTAAAATCTTTTTTCTCTTCCCCATGTGATCTTTGACTTGTCACATCAAGTCACATGTAAAATCTAACCCTCTTCTAATCATAATTAATTTATGGTTAGGATGTGCACACCCCTAATCATGATTAGGGTCACATCCTCCATAATTTTCCACTTGCCTCTAATATGTCATTAATTTGTCTAATCAGGTACTTGCACAACCTTAATCACTTAATTAGGTCAACCTAATCTCCATGTCATTTATGGAATGTGTCATAAGTCAACCTTATTAAAGACTTTCTCCTTTTGGAGAAGGAACCCCTTTCCCTATATGAATTTTTAATTCACATTTAATCCCCCAATGCATCTCAAAGAATTTTAAATTCTTTTTCTCATTCCCATGTAGATATTTGATGAATTTTTAATTCCTCACATGTCCTTTCATCCACATGGGGACAAGGACCTCCTTTATGAGGAGATCTTGTCCAAATCCCAAGGTACTATGTAGTACTTCCATGTCATGTACTCTCCTTTCAACTCATGTACACATCATCTTTTTCAAGCCACTTCACATGCCACATGTCAAGATGTGAGGGCTTGTGAGTTCTAAACTCACCATAGCCCTACATCTTGGCCTTGTTGGTTCAATTTCAACCATCCATTTTTCTAGAGAATCCAAAATTCTCTATAAATACCCCCTATTTTTTCTCATTTTGGGGAAAGATCATTATTCTAGCCAAACTCTTGCAAAATTTTCTCTTGAGCCATACTTAGCCAAATGCTTGTATTTGCATCTATTTTCACCTATTTTCAATCCATCTTGCATCCCTCATTTGCATCTTTTGCCATCAAAGGAGCATATAATATCAAAGATCGAAGGGCCAACCAAAGGATCGATTCAAGATAAGGTGAATCAACTTCATTTGTTATCTTTACTTTTTTTTTGAATCCAACTAGGAAATCTTGAGGTGTAGGGTGTTTATAGTTGTTGTTTGCACTCTTTTGTTTGCTGCTCATTTTCTAACACGTATTTTCACCCGTTCATAATAACATTGAAAATTCACTTCAAAATCCCCATTTTCAATTTCCAAGCTAGGTGAATTTTCCCCAGAGCCTCAAAATATTGTCTTCATTAAACTCAATCATGAATTAATCCCAAAATAACCCCCAAGAAGAGAAAAATTGAAAATTTGACCAAGCCAATATGGAGAGATGCAAATGAAAGAAGAGGGTCCTTGCCTTCGGTGGGGCGTGTGTGAGAAAAGTGCACAACAGGTCTTAAGTCTAAGTTAGTAAGTAAACAAGTTGGTTAACTTTTCGTATCAATAGCCCATCATCCAGTTCATCCTAAATCATTTGGTAACATCATGTCTTAGGATGCATCCTTCCTACAATGGATATCAACATCAGGCATCACTGTAGTTTAGTCTTGGCTAGCGGTATGAAGAACATTAGCTTGTTTGTTTACTTGATTTTGTCTTATTTGATTTATCTTATTGTGCTCATTCCAATGAACTCTCAATGATGTCTAAACAAAAAAATAATTTAGAGAGAAACAGAATGGGGAAATGATCGTTATCTCTTGATTGTTATGCTTGTTGGATATTCTTGTAATATAACTTTGGTCATGCATGCTTTGTTTGATTTGTAGGGAGGGTATTTTAAGTTTCTTTCTATGTTTTGGTATGAGATGTTTGAAGTATTTGAACTACATTTTAAATAAGGTTATGTATGATAGATGTGAACAAGAGTACTCCTATCTGATTGTCGAGTCAAATTCCATCACACTAGGTGCAACTCCATCCTAGTTATTTATACCTTGATGCATCGTACCTATGTGTGTTATCAAACATAAGGTAAGTAAGCTTTTTTAAAATCCCAATTCCTGACAAGTGAAACATCATCATATCTCATCACCATCTCTAATAAAGTACTCTCAGATCATGGACTTGTTTAATCCTCTAGTCATCATCTTATTTCTTCTTTCTCCTCTCCATGCTAACATGGTACCATGACAATTGATCAAACACCACCAATGCATCCATCCTGCATCCACAAAATTGTCAGCATATTGCATAGCATTCATATCATACATTATAAGAAACACCGATCATCTCACATGCATTACATATCATCCATTACATAATATAGATTGGTTATTCTAAGTATCTCATAAGCCATACATTTGCATCCATTGCATAATCATGTAGGTATCATCATATCATCCATATATGCATCATCAATATTATACATGAAAAAGGTACTGAAAAGGAAAAAGAGCATATCATAACATCTCATAGCATCATCCATTTTTTCATAATATAGATCTATTAGTCTAAGCATATTAAAATCATTTGCATATCATAAACATTTGCATCCATATTTCATCCATACATGATCATCATAAAAAATTCATAGAAATAATATGAAAAGAAATGCATCCATAACATAAAGAAAATACCATCATATAGAATCATATTGCATACATGAAGCATAAATAAATCGATTATATATATATATAAATCATCACTGTCATGGTACAAAATTAGAGTCAAGTATGTATATCAAACAGTGTACAAATTCCCACAAGGCTATAAAAAAAATGGAGCTTGTGAGTCTCAAAAATGAATCAAATATTGTGATAAAAAAAGCTATATGTGGTAGCTAGCCCTGCTGAATGCTCCCCTCTCCTAGATGTCTCTCTCCATGGCCCTCTAGTGGCCTATAATCTGTCTGTTGAGATTACTTTGGCACCTAGGCCACTAGAGGCACTACCTGTCAATAATGAAGTCTATAGTACTCGACCTCTCACACGACCTCACGATACGCACGCACAAATACTATGCTCCTCGAAGAAGATGCATCCATGGACTCTAGGTGTTGTCTCCTACCCAACTCCTATACCAGCTACAACTCTATCACCTACCTCCATTGTACAACCTGATCTTGCTCTACAGTGAGGGCCTAGACCTGCTATCTTGCCTGGTCCCTTTCTGCTATAATAACTTGTACTTGAGCCTATAGTCCCTAAAATTTCCCGTATAACTACTAAATTTGGGCATCTCTTGGGTCTAGATGTGGTGGCTAGTGTGGTGGCTAGTCTTGATGACCATCTCTCTACTTGTCGTGGTGGCCATCTCTTGAGGTATCTCTTTGCTGATATGGATGTGGCCCACCTCCCCCATCTTCCACTAGAACCTTTCCAACCTATGCCCGTCTCGTTGTCCCGCCTTGGGGCCTCCATCATGGTAGTGCTTCTCCTAGAATTATCAATCTAGTGGGAGGCCTGAACCAATCATCATAGGTACGTGTGGTGCTTGGATCTACCTATCCTTGGTCATAGGCCCATGGCCTAGCCACCAGTTGCTTGAAGTTGTCAACTGCATTGAACATCTTGATCATCCGACCCCATGTAGTCTCTTTGGTAGATCGAGAAAAGATGGCCATGTACAAATCATCAGGCCTGTCCTAGGTGTCACCAAACTGTCGAGCTACCTTATCTGGTAGGTAATGCTCAATCATTGTGTGCTCTCTACCCCGCATCAATCTGTCTTTCCTGGTGTCGAATAACTGTTGAACATCATCATACTAGCCTGACATTTGCAACCAAGCTCTCCATGTAAAAATTGTCATCTCATCTAGGGCCCTCCACCAATGTGGAAGACCCACCTACCCTATATGTTTGAAGTGATTCCGCCCTTGTACCTCCAAATAGTTGGATCACCAAGCTCAACATTGATCATTGTAACCCTTAGATGAAGCATGAAAATGTGCTTCTAGGCCTAGATATGCAAAAGTGTGATGCTAGCACCAATCACTCAGCTGTCGTAGTAGGAAAACTCGTGCAAATCATGATAGAGCAAGGCTAACATCACTGGTCCCCAAGAAAAACAAGTTCCATATAACATTCAATTCTAGGCCAAACCCCATCCTAGACTTAAATATCTACCCCACTGATTTGGAGCTACAAGTCCGCTGATGATCTCTACCACAATAAATTGAAAAGTCAAAGCTCAACCTTGTAATACTTAAGGTCAATTTGACCCTCGATGAACACAATCTCATCTATTTGCATAATCTCATAGAACACATTAGTGTTAGTGTCCATGTCATAAATAACTCGATCACCATGTATTGGAAATCAAAGGATCCAACATACATCCTCTAAGGTGATTGTCACCTCACCGATAGGAAGATGAAATGATGAAATATTGTTGTGCCACCTCTCTACCAATGTTGTCATTATGGCTAGGTGTGTCCAGACGGTGGGCGCATAAGCAACATACCATAGGTCTATTGCGCCAAGGTGCTCCTGCAACAACTCGTGCAAATTGGTCAATTTTCTCAGCACTAATGGTTGATGCTTTTGTGAATGCACAGGCTCTATATCCTCCTGCAACCATGAACTGACAATGTCAAGATTCATAAAAAGACTAGACTCCATTTGACCTTTTTGACATTGAAATAAAAAATTCATTTCTATTTGCAAAGGCATCTCCCTTTGGAAACTCCAAACAATGATGTTGGATCCTCAAAGTGAAAATTTCCCTTTTCATCCATAGCCCTATTTAGCTTCCAACCCTAAAAACTTAACTCACTTGCGGCATCACCATTTGCAATGGCATCGCCTTTTGGATTTTGGAGCCCTA
>VDFB02375843.1:0-20183 GCA_007258455.2 Sequoia sempervirens | reverse complement strand
TTAGTCTATCAACTAGGTGAGTTGTCCCAACAAGGTGGAAAATGAGAGAATCATATTAGCCTCCCATACCATACCAAAGTTATCCTCCTAACAAATTCAATAAGGTACCACAATGTAATGCTTTTGAATGTCATGTCTATAAGTTTTTGTTAAAGGGGATTTTTCTTTGTTTATGTAAGGTCTTCTTCTTAGGGAACATCATGCCTAAAGTCTCCAAGAGATGACAAGTCAAGAATATTAGATCGCCACTTATGGGATGCCTCTTTCTTCACATCATGCCACTAAGGGAGATCGTATGCTTAGAAATATTGCACTCTTGGAGGACATCAAACCCAATGAAACCACCAAGAAAAGGACATGTCACAAGAAAAAATAAAATCATGCCATGAAATATGGAAAATGTTGAAAAATGTCATCAATGTATGACCCCACTTTAAAGTAGTTTCTAACACCATTATTGTGAGCAAGTGATTTAAAGTAGCCAATTTTTTGTCCTAAGACATGAGAGATTTCTTCTAAAAACCCTATGCCAAGTCATATGTTTTCAAAATAAATCTATGCCATGAAATAGGAAGGAAGGAGTTGCCATCAAAAATACAATGCTAAATATAGAAAGAAAAGTATGAAACATGTGATCCAACTTAAGGCATGTTGTCCACATCCCAAGCTTTCTCCTATATATATACATGGAAGGCAGTCAAGTAGCCAAAAGAGACAATGACAAGTGACATATAAGGACAAAGCTACCTAACCCCTTGCCCCCACTAAGTGTGGGACAAGACTAAGCCAAGGATGGATGATGGTATGCCACTCCTTGCAATATGGAAATAATTCACAATGAATGCAAAACATGCAATAGTGAATATCCTATGATCCTACAACTATTACATGGAAAGGACAAAAAACTATTGTTATTGATTATAATGAGTATAAAAAGTATCAATTGTATGCATATCTAATGAATTATTTCCATATGTAGTATCTATCTGTTTAGGATGCACAAAAGTTAAATTTATTTTGGAAGAATCTTTTGTAAGGTTGTTGATATTAAGAGAAGGAATTTTTGATGCTTTTGTTTCTTTCAAGAGACCATAACTAAGACCATTAGTTGTTTCTTTTGTGCTAGGTTCTATAGGGACACATATACCTTGTTCTCTAGCACCACATCATTTTCCACTATAACCAAGTTGTCTCATAAGTTCATAAAATATTCCATAAAGTTTTGCATTTCTTTCAGATTCGGTGGTTGCTCATAATCAACTTCATCAAAAGTTTTTTTGTAATTTTCTTCTTATAAAGTGGTTGAGGTGGTTCCTTTTGAATTTTTTGCTGAATCTTGTGTCTTCATTACAATTTTTTCTTTTTTCTTTTTAGATTCTTTGTTTATGGTCTTGTATTCACCCATGAATGTAGGTGAGAAATAAAAGGAACCCCAATCATATTCTATTAACTTCATGAATTTTTCAATATTCTTTTTTTTTCTTTCTCTTACATGGGTTCCACTTGTGTAGTTGGTGTCATTGTCTTGAAAGGATTTTCTTTTCCTTTCTCAATGTTCGAATAATTGATTGGTTCAAGGTTGGATTTGATTGTATATAATTTTTTGTTGTAGAAATACTTCATTTTATGATGAAGGGTAGAAGACACCTCATTCATTACATGAATTTATGGCCTTCCTAAAAGAAGATTATATGAAAAATCGTGAGGCATAACATGAATAGGAGTTTGGAATGTAACCTTTCCAACTTTAATTGGTAGTGTAATCACACCAAGTGGTTATTTTCCTACGTTATCGAACCCAAAAATGGATAAAGAAACATGTTGTATTTGGATTTTGTCTACTTCAATCTTGTCCAAAATATTTATGCTACATACATTAAGGTTTTAACCATTGTGAACAAGAGTTCTTTTTATCCCAATCTGATTATGTTGAGCTATTATCATGAAAGCTTCATTTTGTTTTTGCTCTTCTAACGAAGGTAACTCATCTTGGTGGAAATTAATGTCCAAGTTGGCTAGAGTTACAGCTTGAATTTGGGGTGCCACATCATTTGAACTAGTGTTAGGAGGAACCATAACTTTTTGCAAGGCCATTTGAAGCATGTTATGATAACTAGGTGATTTTTGAAGAAGTTCCCATAGAGATATCTTAGCGGGAGTATTCTTAATTTGTTCAACAAGTTTGCATTCCTTTCCATTTTTTTGGGGAAAACGAGGAGTGAAAGGAAAGATATGGTTAGGAAAGGGTAATGAGATAGGGATTGTTTGTTGTTACCTATTTTTCTTTGTATTGTAGGTATGCACAATAGTATTATAACCCATTTGTTATGAAGCATTACCATAATCAAATGAAGACTTGTTTTTTGGTGGTTCAAGGATAAGCATAGGTTTATTTTGAACTTGTGATTTTTGTAAGGGTGGATAAATAATTAAAGGATTCTTAGGATGTCCCATAGGGTATTTAGGAGGTCCAATAATCAAGGGCAATCTAACAGAAACTTGTGCATTCATAACCTCAATAGTTTTGATTTGATGTCTTCCTAATGAAGGGGAGTCTAATGTCACTTCATCATCTCCACATAAGGAATTAATATTATCAATGTTACCATTTTCTTCCACCATGAAATCATCCCTAGTAAGAGAATTTTTAGGAGAACTACAAACTAGATGTTCATTAAATTCAAAGGTTGGTTCTTCTAAAATGACTTCATCACAATTAAGGGAGTCATCTATTGTTGGATTGTCTTGTTTATCAATGATGAAATTTTCTTGTTCGAGAATTCTTTTGCTAGGAGAAGAGGGGAAAATGGGATTGTCATAACTCTCATCGATTGGATTTTCTAACATCAAAATATATTCTTTACCAATAATAGAGATATTAGGAGAAGGCCCAATTTGATTGTAATGATTTTCCATGATTTCATCCTTTTTCTGTAAGGTCTCATTCTCTTGTGCCATAATATCTACCCTAGTAGGGGATATTTTAGGATACTCATCACATTTCATGGTTAGATTTTGTTAAGTAGCTTCATCACCAATAGGGGAGACACCAATAGAAGAACAAATATGATTTTCATGCTTACCAATGATTGGAATCTTTTGTTCAAATATATCTTTCCAAATGGTAGGACCATTAGGGAAGGGAGGAACAAGATTATCATGACTCTCAATAAGTGTATCTCCTAACACCAAACGATCATCTTCGCATCTAGTAGGGATGTTAGAAGAAGAACAAGTTTGATTTTTGTGGTTATCTACAACTACATCCCCAAGTCCTATAATGTTTTCCCAAGTAGGAGATGTAGGATTTTCATAGCTCTCAATCATTGTATCTCTTATTACCAGCATTTCCTCCTTACTAATGTGATTTTCATGATTTTCTATGATTGTATCCTTTTTCACTAAGGAATTATCACAAGTAGGGGAGGTGTTGGGAGATGAATGGAGACTAGGTAAGGTAGTGTCAATGATCTCATCTTCTTATATCATAATATCTTCCTGAGGGAGAGGAGGAAAGGAATAAAAAATACCTTCATCATTCCCACTGATTGTATCTTCTTTCACTAATATACCTTTGTCACAAATAGGAAAGGTATCAAGAGAAGAAAAACTATGATTATCATGATTGTCTATGCTTATCTCCTCTTTCACTAAAATCTTCTCACAAATAGGAGAGATATTATGGGATGAGGGGATGATGGGTAATGTGGTATTATGGAATATGCGAACAAGCTCAATCTCTTTCATGAAGATATTATCATGACTAACATGCTTGCTAATGCATTTTTTCTTTGCAAACTTGAAAAAGAAAGATACTAACATTTGTAAAAATTAATCTATATGAAGAATGAAATGCAAATTTTCAGATTTTAAATAATGTAGTTTGCTGATTACCCAATGTAATAAACTAAAAATGGAATGTTGTAACTAAAATTTTGAATTTGGAATTTGGAAAATGCATTCAATGTAGAAAATTAAGCTAGATTTAATGAATTTGATGAAATAGAAAATCAGAAAATTGAAATAAAAAAGTAACAGTAGTAAATAGAAGCCTAATACTAAGGATCTATAAAAAATGTAGATCAGGATCTGTAAACACAGGCTTTCGCACCCTAATGTGCTCTTTCACTTTTAGGGTCTTTCACCTAGAAGGAAAGGAATAGGGTAGAAATTGGCTATGTTCACACTTACAATTAATGTAAAATGAATGAAATATGCTTAGATAAGATGATCTAAATTCAAAGGACCGATGAAATAGATTGATTTGGTATGCAAAACTATTGAAATGCAAGTTGTTTGAAAACACATTATGATATGCAAAAACAACTAGAAATGTAAACAAAATTAAATAGAAAGATGTGAAACAAAAAGTGTGCAGCTGGGTACTTTCTGGAGACTAGAAATGACTTTTTAAATGTTAATGATCTAGAAAATTTAGCCTATAGGGACTCATTCGCCATTCAGGGCAAATTAGTCCCAGATCTGGGAAACTATTCTTGAGCCTGTTTTAGACAAATGGGTATCCAAAACTATAGAAAAAACTTTTTAGGCCCAGCAATGGGATTCATTCTCCACTAATGGAAAATGATTCCACTTCTAAAATTCTAAAAATCCAAAAGTGGAAACAAAATCCCTCGGTCGACACTTTAGTTCTTGACAGGTGTCCACTACTGAAACTCTGATTTTCGGCATTGTAAGAGACTTTTTGTGGAAATTTTAACTTAATCAACAAGAGGATTCTTCAACAACTTTGAAACTTATCTTTCAATGATTTCCAAACCTTCAATGTACCTAAATTTGCAAACAGACAATAAAAGGAGTAATGTTGGATGTTAGAGCATGGGGGTTTGCCTTGGTCAAACCCCTTTGTAGGTAATTAAAGAAAAATGAATAAATAATGTAATGAAGAATGCAATAATGGAATTAGAGACTTTCCATGATGAGAGATCTTGAATTTTTGTAACAATGAATGAAGAATCTACCCTTGAATGCTCTCTAAATGACCTAACCCTAGCTTGGTTGACTTGAAAAGGATAATGAATGATGGATGAATGATAATGTGTCTAAATTATGGTTTAAAATATTGCATTTTTAGGAAATTATCATAATTTTCTTGTTAATTTGATCCCCAAGGCTGACATTAAGAAAAAATAAACTTAAAACCTAATTTTTCCCGCTCAAACCTGAAAATAGCTCAAATGGGACTCATTTTCCATCAGGGGAAAATGGGTACCACCTGGATGGGATTGATTCACCCCTAATGGTGAATGGGTCGGTCCATAGGGAATCTTTTGCTAGTTGGAATGTCAGGAGATAAAGAAATTAGGCTTCTATGTTGTTTTAGTCAGTTATTTGATCAAATTATGCCTCGAGATGCACAATATGGGGTTATAGGGGCCTATTAATGATGATATAAAAGATAATTAGGGCCAGGAACACAAATTTCAATGTGAAAGTGTGATTAAATACACTTTACATCATTAAAATAAGGTCGACACAACCTAGAAAGGCACAACATTCAATGTGAATGTGTAAAACACATTACAACACTAAATTAGAGTCAAATTTTATTTACAAGCCTTCTAGATTAACATGAGGATGTAATTAGATATATTTTAGAATATTGATTTAATGGGAAAATAGGTTCATTATACTTAAATGTTTAATAAAAGTCTAGAAAAGTGTGAAACACATTTACAACACTTTATACCACCTTTACAAGACATGCATTTTATTCATTTTGCTAGGTTCCAAGACCTAATACAACATTAAATCAAGGCCTCATTAAGTCCAAAAATCACAAGGAGAGACTAAATAGTAAAAAGTAGAAGGGTTAATTTTTTTGTGTCTACATTTAGCCCCCACTTTAGTCAGAGGATGAATTTTATTCAAAGTCACACTAAAGTAGACATTCAAGAGGGGTCCAATCCTACCCATGTGAATGGTCTAGGATAACAAAGATCAAAGAAGCATTCAAGCCCCCTGAATCCAACATCCTAAGTCAAATTATCATAAGTGGAAAAAGGACACACATAAGGTGCAACAAAATGAGACATGCTATCATGCAATGGCAAGAACTAGGAAGAAGAGAAAGATGAAAATGAAAAGGTGGAGAAAGCTTCGATCATTTGTACAACACGATGTGGATTAGATCTAGTTTGTTTGTCCAAAAATGCATACTCACTCTGAGGCAATGGGACTCTTGACTATCTACCAAGTGAGAAGTCCTAAGAGGTGAGGTACATATGGCTGATATGTGCTCACACACACACAAGTGGCTATGGGGAAAGTCATGCCTCAGAATGGGCTTCTCGCTTAACCATACCAAAGTTATACCTCCTGATAACTTTGATAAGGTGCCACACAAAAATGAACATTGTAAATGTGGAATGGTGTAAGCTTTTTTCAAAGGAATTTTGCTTAGTTCGTGCAAGGTCTCTTCTTAGGGAACATCATTCTCAATGTATTCAAGAGAGGAAAAGTGCAAATGGTCTCATCTTGTCTCCAAGAGAGGACAAGTGCAATGTCTCATCCTAGGCAACATTGTACCTAATGTTTCCAAGAGAGGAAATCGCAAGAAAAAGAAAATTCACACAATGAAATGTAATTATCAATGTATTCCCCCATTTTAAAGTGGTTGCTAAGACCATTATTGTGAGAAATTGCTTTAAAGTACAAGAAGACAAGAGATCTTACTCAAAAATATGTATGCCATGTCATATGTTTTTGATAAGCTACATCATGGAAAAGGGTAGTATGTCACATGCGAGCCAAAGGTATGTCACCCACATCCCAAGCTTCTTATATGTTCATGAAAGGTTAACAACTAGCCAAAAGAGACAACATGTGACATACGAGGAAAAGGCTTCGTAAGCCCTTTTCCCCCACTTAGTGCAAGACAAGGATGAGCCAAAATGATTGATGAGATGCATGGTAGAGTGAAAATCAGTATCAATTAGATGAATTACGTTCCCCCACAGAATGAAGTCTTGTAATAGAATTTCTTTTGAGTTCTTGGAGGAAGGGATATCAAGTGATCTTGGAGGAATCTTGACAAGATGCCCTCTTAATTAATGGCAGATATTGCTATGGTTTGTTTCAAAGATATCTCTTTCTTAGATGTACAAGATGCCATTCTTATGCAAGACTCTTTAGATTGATAGATTTTGTTCTCTCCTTTATAAGAGGGTGTAAAATATAATGAACAAAAATCATTAGTGTTTTGTGAGATAGCATTTACATTAAGAAAGGATTTATTTGTTTGTTTGATTGCTTGCAAATGAAAATGATCAAGACCACTAGTGGAAATTAGTTCAAGATGCTTTGTAGTTAAAGTTGGCTTAGAAGAATGTTGTGTGAGAGTGTTGATGTTGAGTGAAGGCTCAAAGATTTCTATCAAAGGAAAATAACCAGTACCATGAGTTGTTTTTTGTGTGATAGGGTCTATAGGATTGCAAATACCTTGTTCTTTAGCACCACATCCTTTTCCACTAAATCCAACTTGTTTCATAAGGTCATAACCTCTTCCATAAATATTTTTCATTACTTTTGGATTGGGTGGTTTTTCATGATTAATTTCATGAAAATTTTTTGTGTAATATGTTTCTTTTTGTTCTAAAGTGGTTGAGGCGGATGCTTTCGAAGGGTCTTCTGAGTCTTGTGTTCACATTACTACTTTTTCGTGTGCTGTATTGGAATATTTGTTGATGATCTTGTACTAGCCCATGAATGTATGTTTTAAATATAAAGAATCCCAATCATCTTCTAATAGCTTTGTGACTTGTTCAATGTGTTTCTCTTTGTCTTTTTGTTGCATGAGTTTTGCTTGTGTGGTTGGTGTTAATGTGTTCAAGGGGTTCTCTTTAAACTTCTCAAGTTGAAAGATACTATAATGCTCATGATCAACATCAAATGTGCACACTTTTTTGTTGTAGATTTATTTCATTTTATGATGAAGAGTGAAAGGAAAACCATTCATTGCATGAATCCATGACCTACCTAGAAGGAGGTTATATGGAAGATCATGAGGCATAACCTAGATCAGTGTGTTCAATGTGACTTCTCCAACTATAATAGGTAAAGTGATCACACCAATTGGTGTCTTTTAAACATTTTCAAATCCCTTAACAGATAAAGAATTAGGTTGAATGTTTGATTTATCCTTGCAAAGCCTATCCAATAGGTTTATGCTACACACATTAAGGGTTGATCCATTGTCAACAAGGGTTTGCTTTATCCCTATTCGATTGTATTGAGCAATGATCATGAAAGTTTCATTTTGTTTTTGCACTTACAAAGGGGGGAGTTCACTTTGGTGGAAAACAATGTCAGCATTTATTCCTTGGATCATGGCTACTATGTCATTCAGTTGCAGATTATAAGGGATAGGAATTTTTTGTAAGGCTATTTGAAGCATCGTGTGATAGTTAGGAGAATTTTGAATTAAATCCCATAGGGATATCTTTGTAGGAGTATTCTTAAGTTTTTCAACAAGATCATACTCTTTAATGTGTGAATTTAATCAAGGATCTCTAAGAAAAATGCGATTTGGAAATGGTAAGGGTGTTGGGGTGGGTTGTTGTGGTTGCAAATTATTTCTAGTGTTATATGTATGACCAACAATATTATGACTTAGTTTTTGCAAAACATTTTTCTTATGTGGGTAAAGGACAATTTCGGGTGTGTTTTGCATTTTAGGTTTGTGTGAAGGGGGGTAAAGGATGAGTTGAGGTTGAATAATATTAACATACCTTGGCGAATGGGAGCCTAACATGGGATTTTCCACTTCGTTTAAGGGAATAATATTACTATTGTTAATGCTTTGTTTTAGTTGCACCTTAATATCCTCCCTAAGAGGAGAGTTGTGAGGAAAACTAAAAAACCACATGTTATTGACATTCGAGAGTTGGTTAGATTCTAAAATGACCATCACAAGGGAGTTATCAATGGATGAATTTTATTTTTGATCAATAATGGGGAGATGAAAAGAAGAGTCTATTTGATTATCATGTTTCCCTAAAGTCTCATTCTCTTGTTCCATATTATTTATGCTAGAAGGAGAGCTTGTAATGTGTTCATCCATGGTTGGAGTTTGTAAAGTGGCTCCATCACAAATAGGGGAGGTATTAAGAGAAGGACAACTATGGTTTTCATGTTTACCAAATAGATCTTCCCATAGGATAAGAACATTAGGGAAGGGAGGGATAATATTCTCATGAATTTAATAGGTATATCTTCTAACACCAACCTTTCCTCTTTGCATCAAGGAGGGATATTAGGAGAAAAACAAGTTTGATTATCATGATAATGGAGACAAGGTAAGGTCATATCTAGAAATGTTTCTATGATCTCAACTTCTTATTGTGTTGTGTGATCATCATGATTACTTACTGTGATGTCCTCATTTTTAGTAATTTTTTTTCTAATAGGAGAGGTAAGAGGAGAGAAATAACTCGGGTTTTTAGAACTCTCATCAATTGGTTCTTCTAACACTATAAAATTTTCTTCACAAGTAGGAGAGATAATAGGAGAAGAAAAAATGTGATTGTTATGATTATTCGAGGTTTCTTTCACTATACAAACCTTACTCATAGAATGGATACTAGGAGATGGAACAATGACAAAAAAAAAGAGAGGGTCTGAAAGGACCTCATGCTGATATGCACCTAACAAAACTTGCTTACAACATGCAATAAGATCTAAAAGAAGAAAATGGAATATGATAACTATATATTGTTGTAATGAAAACATGAGGTAATGATTATTCTACAAACTTAAAATGTAACTAGGTATGTGCAGGATATTCATAGAAAAAATAGGCCCTTAAGTGGCAAAAAACTCAAAAAAATTAGAGTTAGGAAACTTGACATAAAAGTTTGAATAATTTATCTATATTATTTCAAAAAATTGTAAGAATAGAATTTGTAGAAAATTGAATTTATTTTATAAACTACTAGGTTTTATTTTATTTATTTTTAAATCTATTTGGTGAAAATTTGAAATTTCAATGTAGTAGTAGTTAAATTTCAAGGAAAAAATAAGAAGTAGGTGTCTGTTTGACCACCCTAACCATAATAAAATGATAATATTTTTTTATGATATTTTAGATATAAGTAGAGGACTCATTTCCCGATGTGATGCATATTTTTTTGTAATTTTTTTCCAAGTAAATAATTAATTATGAATTTTTTATTACAACTTTTAAAAAATATAAAAACTCGTATGTCTAACCACCTTAAAAAATATATAAAATCGTATATCTTTTTGATTGATTTTGATGTATTCTATGCTGTATGATATATACCTAAGACGCAAATTTAGAATTTCATGAATTTTTAATGATTTGAGATGCAAAAATGCAACCTATATGCACTTTCACTAATGCAAAATTTGAAACCCTAGAATGTAATTTAACTAATGCAAAATGCAATGCAATTTTAATTATAGGATGATGATGGAATAAAAATTAGACATGAAAGTATTTGAAAATAAGGTTCACCAAAATGTAGGCATGGGTTTTGGTACCCTAATGTTCTCTTTCACTTCTAGGGTCTTTCACATAAGAGGAAAGGAATAGGGTAAAAAATGGCTATGTTCAAACTCAAGATTAATTTAAAATGAATGGAATATGCTTAGATGAGATGATCAAAATTCAAAGGAATCATAAAATATATTGATTTGGTATGCAAAACTATTGAAAAACAAGTTGTTTGAAAACACATTATGATTTGAAAAAACACCTAGAAATGTAAACAAAACTGAACAGAAAGTTGTGAAACAAAAAATGTACACCTAGGTACTTGCTAGAGACTTGAAATGAGTTCTGAAATGTTACTAATCCTAAAAATTTAGCCTACAAGGAATTATTCACCATTATGGGTGAATTAGTCCCAGATTTGGGAAACTATTCTGGAGTCCGTTTTGGACAAATGGGTATCCAAAATTGTAGAAAACACTTTTCAGGCTTCACAATGGGACTCATTCACCACTAATGGTGAATGAGTCCAATTTTGAATTTATGAAAAGTCCAAAAGTGGAAACAAAAGCCCTCAGTCTACACTTCAGTTCTTGACAGGTGTTCGCTTCTGAAACTTTGATTTCTGGCACTGTAAGAGACTTTTTATAGATATTTTGACTTAATCAACAAGGGGATATCTTCAAACACTTTTCAACTTATCTTTCAATGATTTTCAAACCTTCAATGTACCTAAATCTACAAACACATAAGAAAAGGAGAAATGTTGGATGTTAGGGCATGGGGGTTTTCCTTAGTCAAACCCCTTTTTAGGTAATTAAACCAAAATGAAGAAATAATGTAATGAAGCATGCAATAAGGGAATTAGAGGCTTTCCATGATGATAGATCTTGAATTTCTACAACAAAGAATGAAGAATTTTCCCTTGAATGTCTGAAAAATGATCTTGAATGCTCTCTAAATGACCTAACCCTAGCGTACTTTACTTGAAAAGGATAATGAATGATTAGGTGTCTAAATTAGGGTTTAAAAGATTCCATTTATATGATTCAATCATCATAATTTTCCCATTAATTTGATCCCTAAGGCCGACATGAAGAAAAATTAAACTTGAAACTTAATTTTTCCCGCTCAAACCCCAAAAATACCTCAAATGGGACTCATTCACCATCAAGGGAAAATGGGTCCCACCTAGATGGGACTGATTCATCCCTAATGATGAATGGATCACATAGGGGATCTTTTGGTAGTTGGAATGTCAGGAAATAAATAAATTAGGCTTCTAGGTTGTTCTACTTAGTTATTTGATCAAATTATGCTTCGAGATGCACAATATGGGGTTAGAGGGGCCTATTAATGATGATATAAGAGATAATTAGGGATAGGGACACAAATTTCAATGTGAAATTGTTATTAAATACACTTTACATCATTAAAATAAGGTCCACACAACCTAGAAAGGAACAACATCCAATGTGAATGTGTAAAACATATTAAAACACTAGATTAAAGTCAAATTTAATTTACAAACCTTCTAGATTAACGTGAGGATGCAATTAGATGTATTTTACAATATTGATTTAAGGAGAAAATAGTTCGTTATACTTAAATGCTTAATAAAAGTCTACAAAAGTGTGAAACTCATTTACAACACTTTACAACACCTTTACAAGACATGCATTTTATTCATTTTCCTAGGGTCCAAGACCTAATACAAAATTAAATCAAGGCCTCATTAAGTCCAAAAATCACAAGGAGGGACTAAAAATGAAAAAGTAGAAGGGTTACTTTTTCCATTTCCATAGGATCTATCAGGTACTCATTCACCAGTAAAGGAAAATGGGTCTTGGATAAGTATTTTTGAAATGTTTGTGCTAATTTTGTAGTGATTTTTCAATGCTCTTTATATGGCCAAAATTTTAGGTCAAGCTTGATCAGGGACTCATTCGCCAGTAAAGGAAAATGGGTCCCAGATCAGGGTTTTAAAAATGTGAAAACTACAATTTTTAAGTTATTTTATGTGTTTTTTGTGCCCATATTCAAACTATAACTCTTGTGACAAAAATTTCTAGAATTTGATGACCTAATGTTGGTGAAATGAAGGGTGAATGATGACCTAATGCTAGTGAAATGAAGGGTAAATTATGGCCTATATGAGACTTTTTGAAATATAATTTTGACTCAATTTTTGAATATGAATAATGAAAAGTACATTAATATGCAAACACTGTGGAAAATCAATGTAATATGCATGGAAATTTTTGATCTTTTAAAATTTAAACAATGCAAGAATACAGTGCAAACTAATGCAATTTTAAAGAACCCTATATGTAATGAAAATAGTGAAAACCTAATGCAAACTATTGCAAAACTAAGATCTAGGGTTTAAATGCACACCAAATTAGAAGATAGAATGTTCAAAATTCAAGTTCACCAAAATAAAACATAGAAAATAAGGTTTACCACCAAGATGAATGGATCAAGGTTATAAACCAACTATGTTTTTCTAGGGGGTTGTTTCATTCAATTACAAGGGCCAAAATGCCAAAATAACAATTATAAACTGATCCTAACTATTATAGCAACTATGAGGGGAGTTTTTAGAGCTTAAAACAATGTGTACCTTGCTGCAAGAAGGAATTTTTAGGTCACAAAGGACTCATTCAGCTTTAGTGGTGAATGGGTCCCTGTTAGGTTTTCTAAAATTGAGATCTGGGTTCTATTTATTGATGCTTGCACTCTTAGATCCTCGGTTATCATATCCCAAATATCTGTAATAAATTTTATAGCATTCTTTTTGTGTTCTTGCACTATGAATGACAACTTTGCAACTTGACAACTTTGAAAATTTTGCTTCAATATTCTTCTCCACTTGATCTTCAACCTATAAATCTACAAACACACATCCAAGTGGAGAAAAAATTGTTGATTATTAGGGAATAGAGGTTTTCCTAAGTCAAACCCCTTGTAGGTAATTAAACAAAATGATGAAATAATGAAGTTGAAGCATGAAATAATGAAATGTTGATACCTTGGGAGATGTCTTGGAGTATAAATATGCAAAATAACATGTGGTGGCCATGAATAATGTATATCTTGATCTCAAATTAGATATGGAACAATTCTTGCAAATATATTTTCAATGCTACATCAACTATCTTAGTGCAACAACATGGTTGAATTCACTATTCCTTTTTCATGATGAAATGTTCTTGAATTGCTACAATGAAATCTTGATAATATTCCTTTGAAATGCTTTTTAAACTCAATCTTTCTATAATGCATCAACACTCAAGGTTGATAGGATAAAACTATGTGAATTAACCCCATATTTATACTAAATCTAGAGATTAACCTCAAAATTCAAATAATTCAAGCCAACACCAAATCTAGACATGAAAATCATTAGAATCCCACAAAAATTAAATTAAAAAGGGAGTGTCCTATGTGAGGGGGACCCATTATCCACTAAAGGTGAATGGGTCCTAGCATAACTTTCTAGGACCTTGCTTCGAGGGGTTGAAAGAACATCAAAAACCCATTTCAAAAATGCCACGAAAGGGGCATCCTATGTGGAGAGGACCCATTCGCCACTAAAAGAAAATGGGTCCTAGCACCATTTTCTAGGACCTTGATTTTTCCAAATTTAATGTCATGCAATTTTATTGAGTGTTGGGATAGATTCTTCGGGAGGTGTCATTAATAAGGCTTAAATTTGAATTAAAGGGGCCAATTAAGCTCTATTAACCATAATTAATTAATGAAACCCTAGATAAGTTTTAAAGTGTATTACAACACTTTACAACACCATAAATAAGGTATCGTTTAAGTACATTGCATTAAAAATGGGCCCTAGATTAACGTGAATGTGTACAACACATTACAACACTAAAACAAGGCACTACTAGTTTAATTCAATATCACTTATTCCAAACTTAATTTTGAAAAAGGGTTACTTTTTTGACACCGTGCATTGATAAACCCTCTCCTATGCAAACACAACTTGAAAATTGAATTAAAATAAACATAAATGCTAGAGATAATAGGCATAGGATTCATGGTTTTTCTCAAATATTAAATGAAGAAAACAACAAAGAAAATCAACATACCAACATGAATGAAGAAATACACAATGAGTCTCCCTCTTCACCACAACAAAAAGATCTTATATTGCAACCGCACCAAGATTTAAATACCTCTTTAGACATTATCATTCGACCTCCCATTGTGATTAACTTGGATGATGATGATAAGGTTACTAAAATTGATGAAGTGCATAATGAATTGAATACATTGTTTTCCTCTTCTATGAGCTTAAATGACAATTCTCCTAAGAAGAGTGTTGAACTTGGTGATGACCCTAATACTGCACTCGCTGTTGTCCCCTCGGCTAGTTGTCTACCTCCTTTATATAATGAATAAGATTGGAATGGAGATGACCTACTAATAGTTTGAATTGCATGGGCCTTACTAGTCTTGTCTTTATTTTATTTTTCATGTTTCTTTTATGTGATTACATGTATGTAACATGATCCCTTGTGCTATTTTGTTTAATGTATCTATCTCTCTTTGTGAAATTCCTCTATATGTATCTACATTCCTCTCTATGTCATAAACTTTTATCTTTTCTTTGTCTTGTGTTTTCCTTTTGGGGATGACACAAGGAATCAATACATCTAGGTCTCTTCCGTGTTGACCCAAAATCTTTTCGTTTATCTTTTCTTTTTATTTTGTTTTCCTTTTAGGGATGATGCAAAGTGTCAAGACATTTAGGTCTTTTCCATGTTGACCCAATTTTTTTTCCTTTACCTTTTCTTTGTCTTGTGTTTTTCTTTTGGGGATGACACAAGGCGTCAAGACACTTAGGTCTCTTCCATGTTGACCTGAATTTTTTTTTCTCTTTGTGTCACTCTTCCTATTCCATGAGTATTTTGGGAATGATGCCATTTCCAAGCTTTATAAAACATTGTAGCAAAGACATACTAACCCCAAATCCCTGGATCCCTTGTGTGTAATTTTGGGATTTTATTTTAAGGGAAACAAATTTTCATGATGTAGCTACATTTTGAAACATTTAACTTGGCATAGGGCTTTCCAAATAAGCTCTCATGTCTTCTTTATTGTTAGAATTTATCATTTGGTACTTTAAATTAATTGCTCATAGTATGGTGTTTAGCAATTTCTTTAAAGTGAGGGAATACATTGGAATTATTCTTTTTCAAATGATGTTTCATTTTGTAGTATTCTTACTTCATGCGATGTGTCCTTCTCTTTTTGGTGGCATCATGTGTGATGTCATTCAAGAGTGTGATCTCTCTTAGCATATTATATTCCTCTTAGTGGCTTGATGCAACACATTGCATCCCCTAAGTTGTGAATCTTCTATTCTTTGATTGGTCCTCTCTTGGAGACATTAGGCACAATGTTCCCTTAGTTAAGACCTTACATGAACTAAGAAAAACTCCTTCGAATGCACTTTAAACTCTCTCTTTTTTACAATATCGGTTATATGGCAACCTTGCATAACACATTTTTCTTGTCTGTGGATCCATCTTGTTTATTCATGAGTTTCAAGCATATGAAGCTTTGCTTTCCTCATCAATCCTATTGTCGTGTTGTGTGGCACCTTGTCAATGTTATTGGGAGGTATATCTTTGGTATGGTTGTACATATGGGAGCCAAAATTAGGCATGAATTTATCATAGCCACTTGCTTTTCAGTGTGAGTGCATATCAGCCATGTGTGTATGTATCTCACTAGGGGCTCACTTAGTGGATGAACTAAGGTTCTACTAGCCCTTGTGAGTATGTGTTTGGCTTGCATAGTGGAAATTGTGTTCCACTTGTAAAATTTCTTAGACAAATAGCTTAGATCTAATTCATAGTGTGTGAGAGAAATAATCGAAGCTTGATCTATCCCCTTTTTGTTTTTTCTTTTCTTTTTCTTTCCCTTTGTCTTTGGCAGTGTATGTGTGTGCCTCGTTGTTGCTCCTTGTATTATTTACATTAGTGTTCCTTTGTGTCTATGTTGGTTTTCCATGGGATCATGATCTTGGGTACTTGATCATCCCTCTTGATCATTTTTATCCTATCTCACTAGCATTGGTGCACTTGGACCCCTCTTGATGCAATTTTGTCTACTTTAGTGTGAGTTTGAAGCAAGTTCCTCCTCTCACTAAAGTGGGGGCTAAATGTAGTGTAGAAAAATTTAGCACTTTAAATTCTCACACTTGTTTGGGCCCTCCCTCCTCAAATTGGGCTTCTTTATGCCTTATTAAATGCATCTTTCTGAGGATAATCCCAACACATATCAAATGACCAATCATAATTTAATGATTTTGGTTTGTATGGCCCAGATTTAGTGATCTGGGACTCATACGCCACCTTGGGTGTATGGGTCCCACCTAAGTTTTTGGGACTAGTCCTAAATTTGGCATAGAACTTAATATTTCTTGAAATTTGTGTCCCAATATTAACCTACTCGGGTACATAGGACCCAACTGGCGTATGAGTCCCACTTAGCTTGGACCTATTTTAAATTCATATTCTTGGTGGGATTTTATTCTTCTAGATCTGATGTTGGATTGTAGTATTGTAATTTCAGGAAATTTGGTATAAACAAGTATAAATATGTAGTCAATGGAAATGGGTGCTCCCCACCTTTGAGGCATAAACATAAGGATAGGGATCCTATTTCACACTTGCTATACTCAAGGACACCTTAGAGATCTCAATCCAATAAAGAATGGAGAGAGAGATCTAAAAATAAGGTATCTTAGGATATGCTTAGATATTAATTAAGGATGGGGGTTCACCACCAAGTGTAAACTTGGAAAAGATAATGAATTGGAAAACACATTGTGATATGCAAAATGACCTAGAAAGATGAATAAAATGTAACTGAAAGCTATGAAACTGAAAGTATGCACTTGGAATCTGGAGGGAGATGGAATGGAGCTTTGAAATCCCTAAATTATTTCTTTTTAGGCCTAGTGGGACTCATTTGCCACTCTGGGCGAATTAGTCCCAGTTCTATATTTTTGCACATAAGCCGGTTTTGGGCAATTGGGTATCCAGATTTTAAAAAATATTTCAAAAACACCCATAGTGGGACTCATTTTCCACTTGTGGAGAATGATTCCAGTTAGGCTTTTCTATAAATTCAAAGTTCTGATCTACACCTCTTAGTTTTCTCTTTCTGTTCTTCTAGGTCTCTAGATCTGAAACCCTGATTTTCGAGACTGTAAGTGACATTTTGTGGAGATTTTGACCTTGCCAATAGGGAGAAAACTCCAAAAATTTTGAAACCTAATATTCAATGATCTCCAAGCCTTCAACGCACCTAGATCTGTAATCACACAAAGAGAGAGAGAGAGAGGGAGAGAGAGAGAGAGAGAGAGAGAGAGAGAGAGAGAGAGAGAGAGAGAGAGAGAGAGAGAGAGAGAGAGAGAGAGAATGTTGATTGTTAAGGAATAGAGGTTTTCCTTGGTCAAAACCCTTTTAGGTAATTACACCAAAATGATGAAATAAGATAATGGAGCATGAACATGAAGTAATGAAATTAGAACCTTTCCATAATGATGTATCTTGAATTTCTACAACAATTGGTGAAGAATCTTTCTCTTGAATGTCTTAGAATTGATCTTGAATGCTCTTGTGACAATCTTGTGAAGTCTTGAAATGCTTAACCCTTGCTCACTTGACTTGATAACATGTAGGATTGATGTTGCTTGGATGAAATGAGGATTTGAAAGCTTGTTTATATAGGCTATGCACTCACATTACCATTAATTTGATCCCTAAGGCCGACATTGATAAAAATTGAATTAAAAACTCACTTTTCTTGCTCAAAGCCTTAAAAATAGGCCAAATTGGACTCATTCGCCATCCTAGGAAAATGGGTCCCACTAGGGATATTTTTCATGCTAAAGTGTCGAGGAGTGGAGAATTTCAGCTTATTTGTTGATTTTGTTAGGTCTTTGATCAAAACATGCCTCAGGATGCACAATATGGGGTCATAGGTCCCTATTAATGATGGTATTAAAGTCATAAATGAAAGAGGGCCCATAATCCAATGTAAAAATATAAATAAATACACTTTACAACACTAAATTAAGGAAAAATTGAGTCTATTTAGCTTATAAGGGCTCTAAATCCCATGTGAATGTGTAAAACACATTATAACACTAGATTAGGTCCACTTTATTTACAAGCCTCCCAAATCTAATGTGAAAATGTAAATAAATACAATTTACAACATTAAATTAGGACAAATTTAGGTTCATTTGTCTTAAAATGGGCCGAATCTGACCTAATGTGGATGTGTAAAACACCTCACAACACTAGACCAAGGTGACGTTAAATCCAATTTATCATTATTTATTCCCAAATCAAGCAAGGAAAAGGCATACTTTTTTCAATGGTCACATTTAGCCCCCACTTTAGTGAGAGGATGAACTTGCTTCAAGCTCACACTAAAGTAGACATTCAAGATGGGTCTAATTGTACCAATGCGGTCGACAAAGGATGACAGAGATCAAAGGAGGTCGCCAAGCCCCTAGGATCCAAGATCCTAAGTCAAACCAACATAAGCATGAAAGAACACACACAAGGTGTATAATATGTAGCAAGACAAAATATAAGATCATGCAATGTCAATGATTAGAAGAGAGAAGAAAAAAATAAGAAAAAAATAAAAAAGGTGGATCAAGCTTTGACCGTTTGTCCACTGTGATGTGGATCATATCTAGGCTATTTGTCTAGAAAACACATGATCACTCTAAGGCGGAAAAACTCTTGGCTTTCCATTGGGTGAGAAGTCCTAAAATGTGAGAAATATACACTCATGGCTTGTATGCACTAACACACATGCAAGTGGCTATGGGGAAAGTCATGCCTCGGTCGAGCTTCCTGCTCAAACCATACCAAACTTATACCCCTTGATAACTTTAATAAGGTTCCACAAAAAAAAGATTTTTGAGCTTCACGAGACAAGAAAAACTTTGTATGCTTGGAGCTCATGAATAAAAAAGATGGCTCCATAGGCATTCAAGCTATGTTATGCAAGGTGGCCATATAACGATTGTTGTAAAAGTGTAATGAATTTTCAAAGGGATTTTGCTTAGTTCATGCAAGGTCTCTTCTTAGAGAACATTGTGCCTAATGTTTCCAAGAGAGGACAACTCGAAGAAATATCATGTTCTTGGAGGAAATAAAGCTCAATGACATCACCAAGAAAAGGATGCATCACAAGAGGAAAGAAAAATTGTTTAGTGAAACAGGAGTGTCGATGTATGCCCCCACTTTAAAGTGGTTGCTAATACCATTACTCTAATAAATTACTTTAAGGTAGAAGAAGACATGAGAGCTTATTCAGAAATCCCTATAGATGCCAAGTCATATGTTTCCAATAAGCTATGTCATGAAAAAGGTAGTACGTCACATGCGAGCCAACTTAAGGCATGTCGTCCAAATCCCAAGCTTGCTCTTATATGTTCATGAAAGGTGATTAACTAGCTGAAAGAGGAAACAACAAGTGACATGTGTGGACAAGGCTATCCTAACCCCTTTCCCCCACTTAGTGTAGGACAAGGGTGAGCCGAATAGGATGAAAATAAGCATCAGTTAGAGGAATTAGGTGCTTCAACAGAAAGAAGAGCACCACACTCCTTGAGATGTTGAATTTTGTTAGTTAAAGCCTTACATTCATT